>NEWO01000084.1:240040-312267 GCA_003013225.1 Phalaenopsis aphrodite
AAACCTTATTATATAGGGGATCAGCATAAATACAATGATGGAATGATGTTGGGTCAACCAGAATGAGCACTTGTTACGTCGGGTTGACAAAGTAAAATCAAGCCCTTTGGGGGAGGCAACCCATAGTTATCAGTGTGTTTTTTCTTTGGTTTTTGTTTTGAGTCTGATTGAGAAATTTGGGGAAGTATTTTTGAGTTTATTATGTGCTAGTAATGATTTTTAGACATTATTTAGATACCTAGACATGTTAGAATGAGAATTTGGACGTTAAGTTGACTGGTGCAAAAATGTGCACTGGCGCTTATGCGCCAGATCCGGTGCTTAAGCGCGGCAATTTAATTACATGTGCAAATTTCAATTTCTAGAAGGTGTAACTGCAATTTAGTTGTAATGAATGTGTCTTGGTAGTTTTTAGTCATGCTTAAAAGTTGTGAGGGGGAATTAAACTTATAAATAGAAGGGGTTTGTGAAGGAATTTTACCCCAGATTTTTTTAGCACTAAAATTCTAAGAAAGAGAAAGATTTAGATAAAATGCCTTCATGAGAGATGGATTTGAAGAAGAAGAAGGAAGAAGCCTTGAGGAAGAAGTTCATTAGTCAAAGTGCACAGGAGATGTATAACGGTTTCTTAGCCGTTTGTATTGAAGGGATATCAGAGAAGATCAACCGAATGGAGAATATTATATCTGCATTACAGACCAAGGTGCTTGAATTGCATGCTCATCTAGAACATATTGGGTGGCAACTTAAGATGCAATTCAGCCATACCAGTTATGTAGAGGAAGCAGATAAGGCGATGTTCCTTAAGAGAATGTGGATCTAGAATGATAGTATTAGAGCTCGTCACCACCGCCTGTTTTATCAACTCTCTATTCTTGGAGAGACTACTGAGAGACAAGAATTTGTTCCTTCTAATGAAGAGTGGCCTTAAGTTAAGTGTTAGGAATTATGTGTTTGGATTCATGTTTGTAAGGGTGTTAGTGTTTATGTCTTGTGTTTAGTGTTTGTGTCACTTATGTGTATAATTGTAAATGTGTGTTAAGTGTTTTGTACTTAGGAAAATTTTCTAATCCAAGACTATTTAGAGAGAAAACTCAGTGTTAAATGTGTTTGTGCTTGTTATTAATTAATATAAGTTTGTTTTTATGAAAATTTATGTTATTTTTAGCCTCGATTTGAATTAATTATTATGGAGAAATTTGAGAGAGAAGGCAGTTATAGGAAGTAAAAATAGTCATTTATGTTACTTAGGCTAATAGTGCATTTAATTATAATTAAAAATTTTAAAAATTGTTCACTGGCGCCTAAGGGACACATCTCGCGCTTAAGCACGAGCCAACCTGAGAGGCAGGCGCCTAAGAACACCTTATCTGCACATAAGCACTGGTTCACAAAAACCAGACCACGAACGGTTAAAAGTGATTTTTTTGGTCTGAAAATGCCATTTTAAACACCTCCTATCGTCTTCACAAACTCAAGTTCGCGATTTTGAGGGTTACGGTAAGTGAAATTTGGAGATTTCTTTGATCAAGTGAGATTTGCTAGATCAAAGTTCCTTGAGGTAAGAGCTTTACTTCTTTGCAAAAATTTTAGATTTTCACCATATATTTTCAGCACATTTGGACGATTTCAAAAATTTACTATTCATGGTGAAAAGTGAAGAAAATTTTTTGCAAATTGCTTGGGAAGTTTAGTTAGTGCTTTTTGAAGTTTGGTTTAGTGATTTAAATTTTATTTTTAAAGTTATTTTTAGAATTTAACAAATTTGTAGAATGACACCAAGAATGAATAGGACCAAAGGAATGAGGCCATTTGATTCAAGCAAATTTGTCGATACAAAAGCTCAGGATCAATATAGTGATGCTCTACAGTCACAAAAAATGATTCACGAGCGATGTTTTAAGAATCCAGAAGGAGAAGTGGAAGACCCGATAGTCTGCCTACAGGGGGAGTAGTTCTGTTGTTTCTCTGCTGTTGTTGTAATTTTTTTTGTAAGGGAGTTTTATGCAAAACTCCCAAAGGCTGAGGATGATCAAGTTATGGTTCGAGGGAAGTTAGTACCTTTACTCCAAAGGTAATCAACTTGTTTTACCATTTACCATCGGAGACTTTGTGTTTTTATACGAATTATAGCCCTAAGGAAGTACAATTAGATGATATCATATCTTATTTAACTGTTATAAGAGGAGTTTGGAAGATCACAAATGAGAGGAGAGTAAATTTTCTAATGTCAAAGTTGTGTGCACCATCAAAGGCTTGGCACTATTTTATATCTACTAGTCTGCTTCCTACAAATCATCTCAATGAAGTGACCAGAGAGAAAGCAATGTTGAATTATTGTATTCAGGAAGAAAAGCCAATCAACATAGGGGAGTTGATCTATCACACTATCATCAGTTCAGTTGTTGTTGCTACTACTATAGGTATGGGATTTTCTTCCTTGATATTTTCTTTATGAGAGCAGGCTAAAGCTCATTATGAAATTGAATGTGAAGACTTATTCAGAGCATTCGATTTTTGGCAGGAGAGGAGGATTTTTTTGGAGCTATGGATTAGAGACGTCTGCTGCATCTACCTCTGCAGCATCTTCATCATGACCATCTGCTTCACGTGCTTCTATATCTTGAGGTGAGTCAACTGAGACTCAAGAGCAGTTATTACAGAAGATGATGACTGATATCCACTTTACCTCTGATAAAGTTCAAAATCTAGAACATTTTGCTGAGCATACAAATAGGTATAATAGGAGAATGAGTGACTATGAGGAGAAATTATACCCAACTCTAGAGGGCCTGATTAGAGGTTACCCAGGAGTAGTATTTCCTCAATATCCTCATTATCCTAACTATGAGCCTAAAGAAAAAAGGTATAGTGGCAATTCTTGGAGGAGAGGAGTAGAGATGAGAGATGATGTGTTGGACTTGGTTTGGTTTGATGCATTGTTATGTTTGTGTTTTGTTATGGATTCTATGATGTAGTACTGCTACAGATGTAGTTATGTGATGTTGTGGACTATGTTTTATGTTGTGTTTTGAATTTTTATGTTCTATTGTTGTTGTAATTTTTTGTTAGATAGTATTTTGTTTTTGAAATTTTAGGGTAGTAACTGTTTTTGTTTTTAGTACTGTGGATTGGTTAGTTTAGAACTTAACTTAATTCCATGTCTTTTTTTTTTAAAAGTTAAAAATTTTGCTAGCTTAGATCTTAATTTTAAAATTCAAAAATTGCTACCCTGTATTTTTCATTTATCATGTAACTGTGTTATTTGCTTTTATACCCACTGTTTAGAAGTTTATTGAATCTCTACATGTTAAACTAAAATATAATGTTAGAAAATTTAATCAAAATTAATTTTAGCCCTATCTTTAGTTTTATACTTATATAATTGAGATGTAAAAATTCTTGTTAAGTTGAAAGAGAGATGTGAAGTGTTTAGGACCCAGTGAGGGATTAAAAGAGTCCTTAATTTTCAAGCTAGCAACACACAATGCCCCGGTAGAACTAGTCCACCAACACACCTACTCGGGTCTGACCCCACATGAAGATTTAAAGAGTCCTTAATTGCCTCCTAAATCCCTCTGTTCAAAGGTGATTGAACAGCTAGTCCTGAAGTCTAAAGAGTTGGTCGTACTTTCAAAGACAGAAATAAATAAAGTATGTCAATGGAATAAGGGTAATCTGGTCCAAGAGAGACATGTACACATTACCGATATATGAAGATAGTACTTTCCTGATTTAAATGGAAAGAGAAGCTATCCCCCAACAAAGTCGCCAGAAGCTGTTGGTACTATATTGGTTGAATGAGTTGCTGGTAAAAAGCTGTTGGTCACCGGAATCAAAATCTCGTTGCCCACTGCGCAAGGACGTTTTAATTTACATGTAGATTAAGTTGGTCACTGAGGACAATCTAAGGGATGTCATAGATCAGAGGAAAACCTCTATGACTTCCTGGTCTATCCTATGGGTTGGTTTCAATTTTGAGAAGAAATATTTAGGTGTTTTATCCTGCCAATTTTATTTGATTAGGGCTTACATTTGTATGAAACAATCACACAAATAACCTGGAAGATGTGAGGGTTTAAGTTGTGACAGACGACAACCACGAAATCCTAAGATGAGTTTAGGGCTTATATTATACAACAGACCTGTACAAAGCCCTAAAGGTGAGGTGAGGATTTATGTTGCAAAGTTTTTAGTGTAGAAAATGATAAATATAGTGTGACTAGCTTTAGTATGAAAAATTGTACTTTTAAAAAAATTGGAAATTTAGACTTTTATTTTTAATACTTAAATTTTTTTTACTATAATAATTTTCAAAACTATTTTTATATTTATAAGTAAAAGATTTATATCAGGACTTTGTTTTAGGAAAAGAGAAGTGGAATTCAAAACCATTAAAGGCCTATCCATATATAATAGTCCTTGCTTGAAAAAGAAAAGAAAAGAAAAAAAAGAAAAAAAATAATTTAAGGGAGGAGAAGCATGGGGATTAGTGCCTAATCAAAAATTAGTTCCACATTTGATCATTTTAAAGTATAATACTTGAGAAAATCTTAAGCTTAAAAATATAATAAAGTAAGTAAAATTATTCTTAATAAAACTTTTAAGTGGAGATAATAAAAGGGCTAAACTCTAAACTTGGAGAATCTATAATATTTTTGAATTAGATAGAAACTCATATTTTTATCCTTTTTAACATTAAAAATTTTGAAATTTTAAGTTGGTCTCATTTACTAAATTTTTTTTTATAAATTAGACTACTATAATTCTAAATCTAAATTTTAGTAACTCCTATAGAAACTCATATACATATCATACTTATTTAGCTTTTAAAGATTGAAGAGTCACTTGAGGACAAGTAACATTTTATTTTTGGGAGATTTTGATACACCTAAAATATATAGTATTTTTAGACACATTTTTATACCTATTTTTAAGATATTGCGCTTTAATGGGAGGTATTTTTGTGTTTTTCTTTTAGGTAAAAGTAAGAAGGTGAAAAATGTTTAAAAGAGTGAAAAAAGATCAAATTTGGAAGAAAAGGTGAAAATTGTGCTAAAATGTTTCGGCGCCTAAGCACCAAAGGCCCCGTGCTTAAGCGCTAGAGGCAGTTATTTGACGGTTTTCTTCATTTGGCTGAATTTTGAAGAGGTATTTATGGCACCTGTTGGCTTAAAAGGGTTGTTAAGCCCACTATGAACAAAAATATGTTTAAAAGACTTGTGAAAGGAAGCATCCTTTAGAGGATTCATTGAATGTGGACACATTTGGAAGAGTATCCAAGGCACCTTTTGGAGATTTATAAAAGAATGAAGTTAAGACATTTGAAGTGGTTGCTTGAAAGTTCCAAAAAGAGTTAGAAGAAAAGGAGTTCTAAAAAGTTTGAAGAGATAGTTTTGTAGAGATTTTCAAGCACCACAAAAATTTACTTTATCCTTTTTGGTTTTAGATTTTTTTTTAAAGTGTTGTAAAAGATAAGACATTCAAAGGAACTACAAGATTTTGGTGGAGGATTTGAGATAAGTTTTTATCTTTTATTTTGAACTACTTTTGGTTTTAATCGAGACTACTTGTTGGTTTGACAATGATTTCTACTTTTAAACTAAAGTGTGTTTTTATTTTCTGCATGGATTCTGAGTAGTTTTCTTTATCTTTTCCTTAAAATGATAAGTAATTGAAGTGTTGGTTGGAAGTTGTGGAAAGTATTGTTCTTTAATATTAGAAGAAGTTTTGATAATTTATATCCATGCACTATATTTACTTCTTGATTTAGCTTATCCACATGTTAAAATTTGTTATGAGAAACATGTAAGAACCGGGCTAGTATTGTCTTAGTCAACAATTGGAAAGAATCACATGAGATTGTATGAATGAGAATGTACTTCATATGATTTAATTCAAACAAATAGAGAACTAATCATTGAAAGGTGTAGAGTTAGAGGACTTTAAAGTGACAGGGTAAAGCCTCCAACTTGGTTTATTGTCTTAGGTTTGGATCTGAGATGTTAGCCCCCAGGTGGAGGGAATCGAGGGAACTCTAGAGTGAGAGTTGGTATCTTCCCTACCTAGTCCGTTTTCAAAATAAATAAAAATTTAAATTAGCCAATGTTCTTTATAACATCTCCAGTAAAAGTAAAGAATATAATTGCTCATATTTGACACAACACAATTCACATACTTCTACAAGAGAATTCCTACACTTATTACTGATTCATGATAAGGAGAAAGAAATTTTTCAAATTTAATGCTTTTCTTTTATATAAACTCAAGTTATCTTTTTAATTATTATTGCTCTATCAAAATATCAAAAATATCAAAAAATTTTGAATTTTAATGCTGCGAAAATATTTTTAGTTTAAGTAATTGTCTTTTTAAAATAAAAAGTTTGTTGTTCACTATTGCATATTGCATATTTCTCTGTGGGTTTGATATTCATGTCTTAATTAAAATAATACATTATAACGATACATATACTTGTGTAGTATCCAAATATAAATATAAATTAAAGAGTTAAATTCTTATTTTCGTCAGGATCAAGTTTTTGGTTCTGTTGCAAAGTAAAGAAACATAAGTGAAAAATATCATCAAAGACATTGTTATACTGTTGCATATAAGCAGTTTCGGGATGAATGACTTTGAATTCAATTAAGATCAAATGATTTTTTAAGTGATGGGCTTAATCTAGAAAGATGATAGTTTACTTTTCTTAATTCCAAAGTTCAGGATGATGTGATCATTTAATAAGAATATGTATTACTTAAATCAAAATTTTGGTAATCACCATTCCACCCATCATGGTTATTAAAGGCTTAGTAGTGAACTAGGCTCGATGTCTAAAGTCAATTGATTTGATTTAGAAGATGATATGATTGGTGATTAACATCCTTAAACACTACAAGCCTGACTTTAATTGTGGGCATCATAATCTTTAAATGACCTAAACTTGCCTTAGAGGCACCCACTCACATAACTCTTAAATGAAACAAAAATTGATTAATCGAGTATCCTATCATTGAGATAATTAATTTATCAAGCTTCACTAAGCGAAGGAGTAGTAAAACTTCAACCTCAGATGATTAGTTGAGTAATATGATAAGTTTAGAATGAACTCGAAATATTTCAGGAGATCTTCAAAGTGGTTTAGGGTCATGCCTCGAACACTTTGAAATCTATTTAACATTCTGAAGGGCACATTGGACTTATCATATTTTTTGTCTAAAACCATGCACTAGAATCTTCTGAGATTCAATAAAGTCATAACTTAGGGTTTCGTAGCTAAACCTTCATCTACTCCTGCAATTTAAATTCCCTGCAAAATTATATACATGCCTTGCAAGTATTAACCTTTCAAGTGGAGAAATAAGAAGAATCGATAGGTACGCTTTTAGATTATTGTATTTACCTTTTTGGACTTCTTGCCTCAACCTTGCATGTTAATCAACGATGTCACTCTGCATGAAAACCAAAACTGCTAGGATAGCCACAAAACAAAAACCAAAATTAAAATCAACCAAGATAAAAATCACCGCCATAACATTCAAAATATAAGACAACTCAAAACTCAATCACAAACATCACAAAACAAAAATTACAACTAAATTAAAACTTCTCTATCGGATGATCAAGAATCCCTCAGAGGAGGTAACCTACGGTTGCAAATGAGACTTCCTACAGTCTAAATGAAAGTATGGAACTCATTAAGTTGAGTTTAGTAAATTTGTTTTGACTAAGTGAATCTAAAAGAAAATAGTGGTACCAAAATGAGGGAACCGTGTGATCCTAAGTAGTGTCACTCTAATCAACTTTAATAAGCCCCATAATATTTAAAGAACCATAACCATAGGAACATTTGATTTAAAATCATAACCTGACATTAGAAAACTTAAACTCATCATGGCGAGAGCTTGGAGCTAGCATTGTGGGCAGTACAACCATCTTCAATAGCAAAACATGTCTTCGTCAGCTAAACCACTCCTTAGAATTAAAGAACAAGCCATAGGATTTTGAGGTTGTTTGCTTATGCAACTTAAATCCTCATCTCATCTTTAGGCTTTTTAAGCTCTGTTATACAATCTAAGTCGTAATTCATCTTAGGATTCTGAGGTTGTCATTTGTCAAGACCTAAATCCTCACATCCCTAAAAAATAGAAATGAAAGTCCAAATACACAAACATCGATTTCTATTACAAACAGATTACAGAAATAAAAGTACAAATATAAGTACATCAATTTCATTCAATATCAAAATACCAAGCTATATCTTCATCGCCTTGATCAACAAGTGGATCGGAATGATACTGAGTATACCGAGGGAACTCAGGAAAAGTAACATTAGGCTCACCTCTGTAGTGTTGGGCTTGAGCTTCATAAAAGGCTACCTCAAAATTTGAATGCCATGAAGGCACTCACTATCGTAATTGTGTCAACGTTTTAAACCTTCAATCCTTTCATTTATCAATTCTATGCTCTTCCACTGCAAGGTCAACTCATTCATTAAATCTGAGAGGGTAGGGGAACTAGAAGGCAGATGGTCATAACTTGTAGAGGGGACATCTCTACTAGTAGAAGGTTCTTGACTTCTACTCCCAGTTCTACATTTCTCATGGGATTCATAAGACTTCAAATTAGCCTTACTAATGGGTTTCATAGGGTAAACCCATTCTTCATCTCCAATCTGTACTCCATAAAGTTTGCAAATTGTATAAATAAGTCCTGGATGTCCTAGACCACCACTTGTCTCACTCTTCGTCGTAGTCAATATATTCTTAAGAATGATTCTCCCAACATTTATAGTTTTACTATTTTAAATACAGAAATTCAGAATAGCTCTATCTCTAGTTACCTCACTATGGTGATCGGTCGGTAACAGAGTAGAGAAAATGAAATAGTGTCACGCCTTAGAGGTGGTGTTCAACATGGAAGCAGAAAAATTTACCCATTCTCACTGCGTTATCTTCCATGTTCCTTTCCCATCAATGAGAAAGTTGATCACATCATTTAGGGGGCCTTCCATCATACTAAAGGATTCATATTGGCAGCTATAAGAGTCTGGGACTTCATAAAAAGTGTTGATGAGGGCGGCAGTAAACTCAGCAGGAAATCCACGCACTTGAACTATTCTGTCGTCAGAATAAATCACATTAGCGTAGAACTCTTTCACAACATTTGCACCAGCTTTATTAGCGGTGTAACAAAAGTTTTCCCACCTCTGCTCGGCAATAACTCGTTCTATTTCTCCTCCCGGACTTTCAAAAACTCGATCTTGTATACACTTCTTTCTTTTAAATATGGAAGTAAATTTTGTTTGAGCCATTGCATTGACGAAGCGAGTTTCATCGAACTCAACTCTTCTCTTTTGACATGGAGCCATTTTAATCTAATAAAATTATAGAAAAATTCCAAAAATTACTTCAAAAATACTAATCATGGCTTCCAATAGTAATTCTAAGAGTTCAACATTAAGATCCATGAATTTCTTCCCAAATTTTCTTCACACTCTCAAAATTTTCGGATCTCCTCAATGTGGAAGAAATCCATGGTGAAAATCAAATATTTTTAGTTTGGAGTGAAGCACTTACCTAGAGATGATCAAATCCGGTGTCAAAAAGCCTTGAAATTTCCTCTCAAGACAAGATATTTCAAGCCCTAGGTTGAAAATAATGTTTTCAGGAGGAAGGGGATGACGAATAGTGGAGGTTGACTGGTCAAAATTGCGGTTAAAGGTGTTTTTTTGTGAGCTCGCCATTGGCGGCCGTCGGTGCGCTCAATTGGAATTAAAATCCAATGTCTCGAGAAAATCTCGTCGTTAGCTGCGTCGAGGGCGGTGTCGGCAGGCTCTATTGATTTTGTCCAAATTCTGGATTTTGTGATTTCGATCCATTCCAAGCCTTAGTGACATCTTTTTAATCATCATAGATATAATTTTAAGTGACTAAATGACGTACTTAGCACATATAAATTTTCACAACACAAAACATCACATTTATATATAAATCCCAAGGGGTGCAATATACGTTCAATAACACACCTAAGTTTTATATTTTCTCGACCTTTATACATTAATTAAGTGTCGTAATCCAAGCCACAACACACAAAATGCTGAAAAAAAAAAACATCTTGCGCTTAGTCTCAACTATACAGAGATCTACAAGCATAATTCTATAGTAAAGCAAATACAAAGTTCAAATCAAAATATATAGATAGACAGATATGTAGTAATATAAATCTACTAATCTTCGAACTCAGTACTAGATTCTCCTCTGAGATCATCTATTGATTGCACATGAACGAAGAGGTTGTAGAAGGGTCGGAATGGACATTCTTCAATGGAATCCTCTTCTATTAACTTCATCCTCCTCTTTAGTCGTATCTAACTATCTTCTAAATTTCCAGAGTGGTCAAAATGTTTCTTCATCCTCCAGTCTAGATGATCGAAGAAATCAGAGATATTATTAATCGCATTCATGACATTTTGTACCTCATTTTTCAATTTCTTGATTCGGCGCAGGATCACCAAAGACTTATCAGAGATTAAAGGTTGAACTGACAGTGAATTCTGAGATGATTGATCTACTATGATGGCCATGTCATTTTCATCTTAAAAAATTGGGAATCTCTCAGTTGGATCCAAAGGCTTCTAAGGTAGCAGTACCTTTTCCCAATTTTCATAGGACACTTGGAACTGACTGCAAAGTAAGAAAATTGTGGAGGGGTGTCCAAGCCCATAAGTTAATCCATGAACGATCAGGCCCAAAATTGACGTCACAATTGTTGATCCAATGTCGATCGACAGTCCTCTTTGGATGCAGCAATTCAAAATGAGACTTTCTTTAGAAACTTTACCGATCTTCATTGTCGGTAACAGTTTCACAGAAATGAAAAAGTGCCAATGTTACAGAAAAACTAACATACCGATTTTCTCTTGTTTCCCATTCGTCAGTTTCGTCTGTTAAATATTGGTAAATTTCATTCATCTAGTTTCTCATTGGAATGAAATTGGAATAATTGCAGACAAGAACATTCTTTATCATATATAATTCGTTGATCCACGCAGGAGTGAAAGTAATCCATCTACCTCGCACATAAATAATTCCCTGGTTGATTCCATGGAAATTTTCATAAAATTCTTTCACCACTGGAACCACCACGGCGGTGGTAGTGTAGCACAACACTTCTCATCTTCATCGCACTACTGTTTCTTCAATATCCCTCGTGGGATTATTCAATCTGCGATTTACGAGTCCTCGTTCCTTGATCAATCTTTTCTTTGTCAGTAAATTTTTGAAGATTCACTGCGCTTCCGCACTAATAAACTTTCACTGATTGAAAACTCTCATTTTCAGATTATCAGGGGAATTGGACGCCATAGGAATGAAATTGGTGGAGTTTCACTTCATTTTTTAAGGGAAAATATGAACTAGAAATCAAATTTTTGAGTTTAAAAAGACAATTCCCACCAAAAAACCACCATTTAAACACAAGTAACAACCAATTCGTTGGTCTCTCCGTGGCGAGATCGAGGACGCCGTCGGCGCCCAAGGCAAAATTTTCACAGTTTTCGCTCTGGCCCGAATGTGTTCCAAATTTTTTTCATGGTTCCAATTTTTAAGATATTTCAAGGGTAAATAAGAGTAGTAGAGCTCAATACTACCACATACTAACGATAATTTCAAATAAAAACTATGGGTTGCCTCCCATAAAGCGCATGGTTTAACGTCGTCAGCCCAACCTATTCAAGTGTCTTTCAGGTTGATTGATTATTAAAACATCTTTAAAATTTGGTCTTTTACCCTCATAATATGGTTCTAATCTGTGTCCATTTACTTTAAATCTATTTTCCGTCTTCTAATCTTCAATTTCAACAGCTCCGTAAGTATAAACTCGAGTCACAGCAATGGGTCCTAACCAACGAGACTTCAATTTCCAAGGAAATAACTTCATCCTAGTGTTGTAAAGTAAAACTTCTTATCTTGGTTCAAAGTTCTTCTGGTTAATCTTCCGATCATGCCATTTTTGAATGATTAGCTGAGTTTCTTCATAAGGTACACATTTCCTCATAATCAAATCTTTACATTTTTTATATAAATAAGGCTCATCCCAAAAATATGCTTTTGCATCATGAATGAATTTCCTTTGTTGTTGCAATGTCAGCATAGGTGGCAAAATATCACTAAAATATAGTTAACAATATCAGCATACCATGGTATTTTCCACTCATTAATATTATAATGTTGTTCATCAGGGAAACTGTCTGTAATTTCATTGTTAGTGTCAGATGATTCTTGGTTTTCTAATCTTGAAAAATGATCAACAATTTGATTATCAGTTCCCTTTCTATCAATAACCACAAGATCAAATTCTTGCATCAAAAGTATCCATCTAATCATCCTTGGTATAATACCCTTCTTTTGCATCAGATATTTAATAGTAGAGTGATCGATATGCACAGCACATTTAACTCCAATTAAATAAGATCTGAATTTATCTAAAGCATACACCATGGCTAGTAACTCTTTTTCAGTAACAGTATATTTAATTTGTGCATCATTAAGAGTTTTACTAGCATAGTATATAACCTCAAAAATCTTTTCATACCTTTGTTCAAGGACAGCTCCAATAACATAAGCACTAGCATCACACATCAGTTCAAATGATTTCTCCCAGTTAGGCGAAACTAAAATAGGGGTTGTGATTAATTTTTCCTTTAATAACTCAAAGGCATTTAAACAACTTTCAGTAAATTCAAATTTCTTGTCCTTTTCTAAAAGTTGGCATAGAGGTTTGGTAATTTTTGAAAAATCTTTAATAAAACACGCGTAAAATCCAACATGTCCAAGAAAACTTCTAACCTCTCTTACATTAGTAGGAGGTGTTAGTTTAGATATAACTTGAATTTTTGCAGGGTCTGTTTCTATACCATCTTCCAAAATTTTGTGCCCTAACACAATTCCTCCTGTAACCACAAATTGACAATTCTCCCAATTGAGAACCAAATTAGTTCTTTCGCATAACTCTAAAACTTTTTCAAGATAATTTAAGTATGCGTCAAATAATGCTCCAAATACAAAAAAATCATCCATAAATACTTCCAATCCATCCTCAATTAACTTACTAAATATGGACATCATACATCTCTGGAATGTTGCAGGTGCATTACATAATCCGAAAGGCATTCTTTGAAAAGTAAAAGTTCTAAAAGGACTAGTAAATGTTGTCTTTTCTTGATCCTCAGGAGCAATAGGAATTTGATGGTAACCGGTATATCCATCTAAGAAACAAAAATATTTGTGCCCAATAAGTCTATCTACTAATTGATCTAAAAAGGGTAAAGTGAAGTGATTTTTCCTTGTGCCAGAGTTTAATTTACAATAATCAATGCAAATACGCCACCAATAACTTGTATGTTAGGTATTAATTCATTATTTTCTTTTGTTTCAACAGTCACTCCTCCTTTCTTAGGAGCACAATGAATTGGACTTACCTACGCACTATCTGAAATAGGATATATAATTCAAGTGTCTAACCATTTCAAAATTTCCTTCTTAACTACTACTTCCATCATCAAATTTAACAACCATTGTGGATCAACTCTTGGTTTATATTGTTCATCTAATATAATTTTGTGCATATAGATTGAAGGACTGATTCCCTTAATATCAGCTAAGGTCCAACCAAAAGCTTTCTTATATCTTTTCAATGTTTCTAACAGCCTCTACTCTTGCAGATCATTTAATTCTGAAGGTATAATAACAGGTAATGTAGATGAGTCTCCTAAAAACACATGCTTGAAGTGGCTAGGAAATACTTTCATCTCAAGTTCATGTGGTTTTATAATTGACGGAAATAGATTTTTATCAGGATTTTTCGTAATATCCAACATCTCAAATCTTTCCTGAACATAATCTATTTCTTCATTTTCTAAATTGTCTAGAATAATTTTGTCAGTCTCTTCAAATTGTTCTTTCTCTTCAAAATGTTCTTTAAAATATTCTTTCAATAGATGTTCACTAATTTCCATGCGAAAACATTCATTATCTCTTTCAACAGTAGGGTATTTCATAGATTTTCTAATGTTAAAAGTCACTTCGAGATTTTTAACTCCCCTAGTTAATTCTCTTTTTTGAACATCTATCATAGCTTTTCCAGTAGCTAAAAACTGTCTCCCTAAAATGATATGTATTTCTTTATCTTCCTCCATATCTAAAACAATGAAATCCACAGGAAAGATAAATTTATCCACTTTTATTAACACAAATTCTATAACTCCCTTAAGATATTTAACTGAATGATCCACTAACTATAGAGTTACAAAAGTAGGAGAGACTTTTCCTAATCCTAATCTTTTGAAAAATGATAGAGGCATAAGATTAATGCTGGCTCCCAAATCACATAAAGCTCTTCCATAAAATTTTTCACCAATAGCACATGGTATAGTGAAACTGCCAGGATCTTTTAATTTTTCCGGAAGCTTTTTCTGAATAATTGCACTACACTCTTCGCTAAGTGCAACAATTTCATTATCCGTGAACTTCCTTTTCTTGTTCAGAATATCTTTCATAAATATCACAAAATTGGACATTTGCTCTAAAGCTTCTACAAAGGGAATATTCGCTGTTAACTTCTTGAGAATTTCTAAAACTTTAGAAAATTGTTTATTCTGTTTGTGTTGCTTCAATCTTTGAGGAAATTGTGGTGGAGGTTTTTTCACAGTAATTTTCATTGGATCCGCTTTCTCTTTTTCAATTTTTGTTTCTTTTTGCACTCTTGTTTCTAATTTTTTTCCACTTCATAATTGTATCGCTTTGATCTGTTCTTTTCCTTGATTATTAAGATTTGGTTCCACAGTACTAGGAATAGTTCCTAATGTTCGGTTACTAAGCGCAGTAGCAATATGTCCCAATTGATATTCAATATTCTTAATATGAGTTCCTTGATTTTGTAATTGATTTCCTTGAATTTATAATTGACTTCCTTGATTATGCAATTGTTGACCCATGTTTAATATCCGCTTATCCATAGACAACTTCTTTTCCTTAATTTGAATGTTTCTGTTAAATCCTGGAGGATAAGAAGGTCTATAAATATCATTTCCTTGGTTGGTTGAATTTTCTAATGGGTTCACTGGGTTGTTTTCCCATGGTTGTTTTGTACAAGAATTGTTACTCAAATTAAAATTTGGATGATTCTTCCAACTTGGTTTATAATAGTTTGAATAACGGTTGTTGGGTCTATTAATAGCACTTAAAGTTTCATATGAAGGTTGAAGATCCACAAATTGCTCAGATGAATTCTCTTCCATCATAGAAGGTGTTGGAGAAAAATTCATCCCATAATGATATAATTTCTTAGATATTGCAGCAATCTGCAAAGCTAACAAAGATATTGCATCAGAATCATAGATACTAACTACTCTTTTAGGATTTGCCCGTTCAGAGGGCCATTGAAAATTTTTGGTAGCCATCTCTTCTATTAATGAATAAGCCTCATCAAATGGTTTGACATTAAAGAACCACCAGCCGCAACATCTATAATCGATCTAAGAGATCCCACTAATCCATTATAAAAAGTTTGAATTATCAACCAATCGGGTAACGAATGATGAGGGCAATTCCTAAGAAGATCTTTAAATCTCTCCCAAGCTTCATATACTGACTCTTTATCAATCTCACAGAACGATGTTATGTCATTTCTAAGTTTAGCAGTTTTGGATGGAGGTAAATATTTGGATAGGAATTTCTATGAAAGTTCTCCCCAAGTTCTAATAGATCCTGGTGCTAACAAATTTAACCACATCTTAGCCTTATCCCTGAGTGAAAAAGTAAGAAGTCTAAGTATAATAACATCGTTTGAGACTTTGTCATATTTATAAGTAGCACACAGTTCTAAAAAACTTGCTAGGTGTAAGTTAGGATCTTTATTTGGTGTACCTCCAAATTAATTGTGTTTGTACCATTTGGATAATAGTAGGTTTAAGCTCAAATGAAATAGCAGCTATGTCAGGATTTTCGATAGATAAGTGAATTTTATCTGCTATAGGATTTGCATAATCTCGTAGGGGTCTAGGTTGGTGTTCATTCTCTATTCATTGATTGTTCATGTTATTTTCGATTGTATCTAAATTTCTAGGTTCTCTTCTTAATCTTCTAATCCTTCGAACAGTGTGTTCTAATTTTGAATCGTAGGGTATAAGATTTTCAGGTTCAAATTTACGCATACAATTTGAAATCAATAAACAGTAATATAATTAAATAAATATAAAAATAAGTTGCAATTCAAGTAAAAATTTTCTAATAATCCAAATTTGTCAGTTACTCTAATTTTGATTTTACTCACTTATTCATTCACTCACTCACTCCCCGACAACGACACCAAAAACTTGATCGGCGAATCTATATATGCTCAAAAGTATAAGTTAAATATGGATGTAATAAATATTCAATAATTGTAATGTCACACTTATCACGAAAGTATATGTGTCGCTCAAGTAATATAAGGCTCTAATAAAGTCCTAGATATCGATCCCACAGGGAGTGGTTTAGAACTGTGAACTAAGATTTTAGAAAAGTAATACTTTAAACACAACAATGAAGTTCAATTTTCTTATCAGTCACTAATAGGCAATTGAAATAAATATGTAATTTTAATAACTATTAAATAACTAATGATATTAATGAGGGTTTAAATGTGATATTCAATATATAAGAAAACATCCTTCTCCTTGTCAATAAACTATAGTGAATGGATAAAGTGAATTAGTTCAAATTTTATTGTGCCAAATAGGAGCATACCTATTCTTTACCCTTTGGTCCAGGCATAAAGAACATTGACTAATCCTAGGCTTGTTTACTGAATCTGTGGCTAGGCTGGGAGGTTACCGCCTCTCACTTCGGAGCTCCCACGTTCCCCTCACCTGAGGGCAAACATCTACACTTCAGCACCGAAACGATAAAATCGAATTGGGTATTTTAGTCTAACACTCTAAAATCTCCAATTCCACACGCGATAATATTATTTCCCTATTTATTTGCACCCAACATCCTAGTGCTTTAACCTCCCTGAACCTTGGATGTAATCTTCAATTTAGTTGTAAAACTCAACATATTTTAACAAATCAATTGGCTAGATTAAAAGTAAATTAAGATCAAAGAGAAAAGATCATCACAATTTCTTAAACATTTTCATGGCTTCACAAATTCAAATCATCATTTCACAAATCTTGAGGGAAGGAGAAAGATAGAGAAAACTACTCAGATCTCTTGGGGAAAACCCAAAAAAACTCGAAATTCATATATAAAATCAAAGTCATACAAACTACAACAAGTAAATAATTTATCTCTAATTTCTCCCCAAGGACACTCCTAAAAGTTCCTCTGAATCTCTTTCTTTCTTTACAGCACACAGAATTTCTCTTCGAAGCAGCAAGGAGGAAGAAATCTCTCAATTTCTTTCCACTCTTACAATCTCTCAAAGAATTCCTCACCATTTATACTCTCTACACCTTTTTCACACTTCAATTTTAAGTCTCTCCCCTTCCAGACTCTCTAATTTTTAGCCAAAATAGTCTTTTAAAGTTGTGGATGAGCTTTCTCAAGAATTGCCTAAGCATCCCTTCAAAATTTGGCCTTATCCAAAGCCTAATTAAGCATAACCACCGAGCTCGCCATCGGAGGCCTCGAGGGCGCCGCCGGCAGACTTCTGGAGAATTTTGACTTGTAGCCTTAGGAAAAACTCGTCATCGACGGTGTCGAGGGCACCGTTGGCGACCTAGTTCAAATCTCCACATTTTGGTCCTTTTCGCTCCAAATTCGCTCCTTTTTGCATCTTTTCGCTCCATTGACCCTAATTCATCATTTCTACAACAAAACATCAAAAATTCCTTTCTTTCAAGTGTAATACTATTAAAAAAGTATAAAATAAGTATGAAAATCTCAATATATTTTCCTCTAATCAACAATCTGACAGTGACTTTATATATGCTTAAAAATACAAGTATTTAATGCTGCTGCTAGAAGATTTAATTCCTCTACAACGACACCAAAAACTTGACAACGGTTATAGATTCAATAAAGATGTATATATAAAATATTCAACAATGGTAAAGTCACACTTATCAACGCAAGTATACGTATCGCTCAAGTAATAAAGGTCTCTAATGGAGTCCTAGATATCGATCCCACAGGGAGTAATATTAGAAGCTACGAACTAAGATTTTAGAAAATTAATACTTTATCACAACAATATAATCCAAATTGCTTATCTGTCACTAATAGGCAATTGAAATAAATAGGTAAATTTAATAACTCTTAAATAACTAATTGTATTAATAAAGTTTCTAATGTGAAATTCAATATATTAGAAAGCATCCTCCTCCTTGTCAAGAAATTATAGTGAATGGATAAAGTGAATCAGTTTAAATTATATTGTGCCAAATAGGAGCATACATATTCTTTGACTTTTGGTCATGGCATAAAGAACATTAACTAATCCTATGCTTCGTTACTGAATCTGCGGCTAGGCTGGGAGGATACCAGCTCTCACTTCGGAGCTCCCACTTTTCCCTCGCTTGAGGGCTAACATCTACATTTCAGCACCCAAATGATAGGACCAAACTAGGGATTTTAGTCTCTCACTCAAAAATCTCCAATTCTACGCCCGATAATTTTGTTTCCCTATTTATTTTCACCCAACTTCCAAGGGCTTTGACCCCCCTGAATCTTGGATGTATTCTTCACTTTAGTTGTAAAACTCAACATATTTTAACAAATTAATTGGCCAAGTTGAAATTAATTAAGATTGAAGTGAAAAGATTATCACAACTTCTTTAACATTTTCAAGGCTCAAAAAATTCAAATCACCATTTCACAAATCTCAAGATAAGGAGAAAGATAGAGAAAAGAACTCAGAACTCATGGGGAAGACACAACAAAACTCGGAATTTATATATAAAAATAAAGTCATACAAACTACAACAACTAAATAACACTTATCTCTAACTCCTCCCCAAGCAAACTCCTCAAAGTTTCTCTGAATCTCTTCCTTTTGTTACAGCACATAGAATTCTTCTTCGAAGCGACAAGGAGGAAGAAAGCTCTCACTTTCCCTCCACTCTTAAAATTTGTCAAAGAATTCCTCACAATCTAACCCAAAATTAGACTCTTTATACACTACTGGGTTTTTGGACGCTGTTTAAACCTTTGAACTCGAACTCACCTCAATTTTCAGCCAAAATGTTCTTTTATAGTTGTAGAAGAGTTTTCCCAAGAGTTGCCTTAGCATCCCTCCAAAAATTGTCCACATTCAGTGCACCTTTAGAAATAACCGTCGATCTCGCCATCGGCGGCCTCGAGGAAGCCATTGGCGGGCCTTCTAAATTAATTGATCTGAGTCTCAGGAAAATCTCACCGTTGGCGCCCTAGTTTAAATCTTCATCTTTTGGTCATTTTCGCTCCAAATTCACTCCTTTTTGCATCTTGTTGATCCAATGACCATAATTCATCATACTTGCAACAAAACATCAAAAATACGCTTTTTTAAAGTGCAATATCATAAAAAACTGTGTAAAATAGGTACAAAAATCTCAATATATTTTCATTTGGTCAAAATTCCCCAAACTTAACTATTACTTGTCCTCAAGCAATTTTAGTACTATATAAAAGTTATGATCTTTTGTAATAAAGTATTAATTCAGAAATACTATAAGTTTGATTTAAGTAAATATCATAGTAAGATTTTCAGAAAAAATTCAAGTAATTAAATTAACTCTGTAGCCACAAGATTATCTAGTCATCAAGTTTAAGAGCTCTAGTTTTCTATTCATTTTAAGAATGATTATATGTTGTAATATCAAGTCACTTAGAATATTCAAATGATTGGAATCTCATGAGAACACTACTAGTAAAAGATCTAATCCATAAATATAAGTTCAAGAATGTATTTAAGTTTTCCCTTTAGGTAGGTCCAGTGAAGCCAATTTTTTATTGGGCATCTCCTCAAGCTTCTCCTCACTTTCACATATATTTTTTTCTTTCTTTTCTTTTCTCTTTTTTATTTGGATTGCTTTCAATCCTATATATTTTTCTTTTCTTTTCAATGAATGTTGTCAATCCTTTCTTTTTCCTTTTTTAAGTGAGGATTACTATATCTGAATAGCCTTTAACGATTTTGAACATCACCTTTCATTCCTTAAATTTGAAACTCAAAGCATTCCTTTACCATATAAATATTTCATAGCTTTTACATTGTTGAGCCCCATTCTTTTCTTCTGAAATGAATTTCCAAGATTCTTAACACTTCAAATTATAATTTCCTTTACTTTAAATAGTTAACTATAGTCTTATTCTCTTATACTAAATATCTTAATCCACAAAATTAATTTTCATCACAAAAATATTCCTTTAAATCTACCATAATATTTAAATATCTACAAAATAGAGTTATTTGAATTAAATTCACTACATAAAATCATATTAATAATTTTTGAAAATATTTAAAGTGAGAACATCTAAAAGTTAAATATTTTTCTTCCCTCCCCTGAACTTATATTTTTCAATATGAAATGATACAAGTGGAAAGCAAAATTATAAATATAAATCATACCTTAGTATTTTAGGCATTTTCATCATTCTGAAATTTTTGCAGTCCTTCTCAAAATTTCTACTTCACCTGGTCTGTAACATTTGGAGATTTCTATACATATAAATCATTAGAGAATTTGATGGGTAATGAAAGTTTGAAATAAGTAGAAAACTAATCATTAAACAAACACAATATTTCACTAACACATCCACAATACTAAATAAAATAATTACAATTAAAATGCAAAATGAAAATCACATCACATTACAATTTAACAAATTTAAACTACCACACCAAACAAATATAATAATAATTAAAATTTATCCAATTATCACATAAAAATAAAAATGAAAGTACAAACACACAAACATCTATTTCTGTTACAAAAATTGCAAAAATAGAAGTAAAAGTGCAACAACTTCTATCATCTGTCAAAATCCTATACTATATCTCTGTATCCTTGGTAAGCAGGTGGATTGGGTTGATACTGAGTATATCGAAGGCATTCAGGAAAAGTAACACCAGGCTCACCTTTGTAGTGTCGGGCCTGATCTTTGTTGTAAGCTATCTTAAAGTCTGAATGGCTCTATAGGTACTCACTATCATAATCATTTCTACGTTCTAAACCACCAATTCTTTCATTTATTAGCTTTATACTCTTTCGCTGCAAGGTCAACTCATTAATTAAATCAATTAGGGTAGGGGAACTAGAAGGTGGAAGGTCATAACTAATAGAGGGGATATCTCTTCTAATAGAAGATTCTTGACTTTTACTCCTAGTTCTCCATTTTTCATGAGATTCATATGTCTTCAAATTAGCTTTACTAATGGGCTTCATAGGGTAAACCCATTCTTCATCATCTCCAGCTTCCACTCCAGAAAGTTGGCAAAGTGCATAAATAAGGTCAGGATGTCCTGACCTCCACTTGTTTCACTGCTTTTCGTGGTCAATATATTCTTAAAAATGATTCTCCCCACATTTTTATTTCTATTCATCTGAATACACAAATTCAGAATAGCTCTATCTTTTTGTTACCTCACTATGGTGATAGGTAGGTAACAGAGTAGAGGAAATAAAATAATGTCATGCTTTAGATGTGGCATTCAACATGGAAGCAGAAATATTTACCTGTTCTCATTGCTTTATCTTCCACATTTCTTTCCCATCAGTGAGAAAATTGATAACATCATTCGGTGGGCTTTCCATTGTACTGAAGCTTTCATAAATGGCAACTATAAGAGTCTGGGACTTCATAGAAGGAGTTAATGCAGTTGGCACTAAATTCAACAGAAAATCCCAGCACTTGAACGATTTCGTCCTCAGAAAAGAACACATTGGCATAAAATTCTATTACAATATTTGCAGCAGCCTTATTGGTGGTATAACATAAGTTTTCCCACCTCCGCTCGGTAATAATTCATTCAATTTCTCTTCCCAGACTCTCAAAAACTCAATCTTGTATACACTTCTTTCCTTCAAATACTGAGATAAACCTTGATTGAGCCTTCGCATTGATGAAGTGAGTGGAGTTTCAGTTTTTTTTTGGGGATATATGAACTTAGGAATCAAATTTTGAAGTTTAAAAGGAGAAACTCCAGCCCAAAGCCACAAAAACCGTCCATTCAAACTCCAAAGACCGTCATCCTGCTGGTCTCGCCATCGACGAGTCATTAGAATTTTATTGCCTGAACTCTCAAGATAAACCCGTCATCGGCGTGGTCGATGGTGTCGTCGGTACCCAAGGCAAAAATTGCATAGTTTCGCTCTGGTTTGAATGCGTTCCAATTTTTTCTATGGATCTAATTTCTATGATAATTCAAGGGTAAATATGAATAGTAAAGTTCAATACTGCCACAAAATAATGATATTTTTGAATAAGAATATTATAATCGCAATAAAAATAAAGATAACAATGGGTTGCTTCCCATAAAGCGCTAGGTTTAACGTCGTCAGCCCGACCTATTCAGGTATTATTCAGGTTGACTGATCATTAAAATCTCTTCAAATTTTGGTCTTTTACACTCAAAGTACGGTTTTAATTTGTGTCTATTTACTTTAAATCTATTTTTAGTCCTTTGAACTTATATTTTGATCTGTAAGTATAAACTTGAGTCACAGTAAAGGGTCCTAACCAACGAGACTTCAATTTCACAAAGAATAACTTCAGCCTTGTATTGTAAAGCAAAACTTCTTGTCCTGGTCCAAAGTTCTTCTGGTTAATCTTCTGATCATGCCATAACTATAGTTTCTCCTTATAATTTTTGTCGTTATCATAAGATTCATTTCTTAATTCTTTCAATTCATTTAATTGTAACAATCTCTTCTCACCAGTATCTTTCAAATTATAATTGAATTCTTTAATCACCTAATATATTTTATTCTCCAATTCTACTGGTACGTGACAAGTCTTTCTAAAAATCAGCCTGTAAGGAGTCATACCAATAGGAATTTTATAAGTAGTCTTGTAAGCCCATAATGCGGTATCCATTCTAGTGGACTAATCTACTCTATTATGGTTTACAGTCTTTTCAAGTATTTGTTTAATCTCTTTATTAGAAACTTCAGCTAACCCACTAGTTTGAGGGTGATAGGTACTAGAGATTCTATGAATAATATTAAACTTTTCTGTTAATCTCTGAATGTATTTATTCATAAAATGGGATCCTCCGTCAGTGGTAATC
The DNA here is from genome assembly GCA_003013225.1 of Phalaenopsis aphrodite. Classification (NCBI taxonomy): domain Eukaryota; kingdom Viridiplantae; phylum Streptophyta; class Magnoliopsida; order Asparagales; family Orchidaceae; genus Phalaenopsis; species Phalaenopsis aphrodite. Next base: position 263,297 of record NEWO01000084.1, read on the forward strand.
ATTCTTGGCATTTCGTATCTAGTGAAAATATTTTTCATTAAAAATCTTGAAACACTTTTAGCGTCACAATGAGGTAAAGCTTGTGCTTCAATCCACTTTGAAATGTAGTCGACTGCAATTAATATATATGAGTTCCCAAATGAAGGAGAAAATGGTGTCATCAAATTTAATCCACAAACATCAAAGATCTCAGCTTCTAACATGAAATTCAGAGGCATTTCATTTCTTCTAGATATATTGCCTACTCGTTGGCATTGATCACAAGTTTTATGTATCTATAAACACCTCTAAAGATAGTAGGCCAATAGATACCAGCTTGTAAAATTTTATAAGCAGTTTTATCAATGTCAAAATTTCCTCCAAATTCAGAATCATTACATTTTTGAATGATTAGCTTAGTTTTTTTCATAAGGTACACATCTTCTCATAATAAGATCCTTACATTGTTTGTATAAACAAGGCTCATCCCAAAAATATGCTTTCACATCATGAATGAATTTTCTTTGTTGTTGTAATGTCAGCATAGGTGGAAAAATATCACTTACAATATAATTAACAATGTCAGCATACCATGGTATTTTCCAATCATTAATATTATAAAGTTCTTCATCAGGGAAACCATCTGTAATTTCATTGTCAGTGTCAGACAATTCATGATTTTCTAATCTCGATAAATGATCAACAAATTGATTATCAATTTCCCTTCTTTCAAAAACCACAAGATCAAATTCTTACATCAAAAGTATCCATCTAATTAACCTTGGTTTGGCATCCTTCTTTTGCATTAGATATTTAATAGCAGAGTGATCAGTGTGCACAACACATTTAGTCTCAATTAAATAAGAGCTAAATTTGTCTAAAGCATACACAATAGCTAGTAACTCTTTTTCCGTAACAGTATAGTTGATTTGAGCTTCATTAAGAGTTTTACTAGTGTAGTATATAACTTTAAAAATCTTTCATACATTTGTCCAAGAACAACTCCAATAGCATAATCACTAGCATCGCACATCAGTTCAAATGGTTTCTCCTAGTTAGGTGAAACTATAATAAGGGTTGGGATTAATTTTTCTTTTAATAACTCAAAGGCATTTAAACAGTTTTCAGTAAATTCAAATTTCTTTTCCTTTTCTAAAAGTTGGCATAGAGGTTTAGTAATTTTTAAAAAATCTTTAATAAAATGCCTGTGAAAACCAACATGTCCAAGAAAACTCCTAACCTCTCTTACATTAGTAGGAGGTATTAATTTAAATATAACTTGAATTTTTGTAGGGTCTGCATCCATATCATATTCCGAAATTGTATGTCCTAACACAATTCCTCCTGCAACTATAAATTGACATTTCTCCCAATTTAGAACTAAATTAGTTCTTTCACATAACCTCAAAACTTTTTCAAGATAATTTAAGCATGTGTCAAATGATGTTCCAAATACAGAAAAATCATTCATAAATACTTCCAATGCATCATCAATTACATTACTAAATATAGACAACATACATCTCTGGAATATTGTAAGTGCATTACATAATCCGAAAGGCATTCTTCAAAAAAAAAAGTTTTGAAAAGACTAGTAAATGTTGTCTTTCCTTGATCCTCAGGAGCAATACGTATTTGATGGTAACCAGTACATCCATCTAAAAAACAAAAATATTTGTGCCCAGCAAGTCTATCTACTATTTGGTCTAAAAATGATAAAGGGAAGTGATCTTTCCTAGTGGCAGTGTTTAGTTTTCTATAATCAATGTAAATACGCCATCCAGTAACTTGTTTGATATGTATTAATTCATTATTCTCTTTTGTTTAAACAGTCACTCTTCCTTTCTTAGGAACACAATAAATTAAACTTACTTAAGCACTATCTGAAATATGATATATAATTTCAGTGTTTAACCATTCCAAAATTTCCTTTTTAACTACTTCTTTCATCATTGGGTTTAATCTCCTTTGTGGATCAACTCTTGGTTTATATTGTTCATCTAGTACAATTCTGTGCATACAGATCGAATGACAGATTCCCTAAATATCAGCAAAAGTCCAACCAAAAGCTTTTTTATATCTTCTTAATGTATCTAAAAGTCTTTGCTCTTGCAAATTATTTAATTCTGAAGATAAAATAACTGGTAGTGTAGATGAGTTTTTTAGAAACACATACTTCAAGTGGTTAGGCAATATTTTCAACTCAAGTTCAGGTAGTTTTATAATTGACGAAACTAGATTTTTATCATCATTTTTTGTAATATCCAGCATCTCAAATCTTCTCTGAACATAATTTAATTCTTCATTTTCTATTTCGTCCAAAATAACTTCATCACTATCTTCAAATTGTTCTTTCTCTTCAAAATATTCTTTAAATTGCTCATTTAATAGATGTTCATTAATTTTCATGCAAGAAAATTCATTATCTCTTTCAACAGTAGGGTATTTCATAGATTTCACAATGTCAAAAGTCACTTCTTGTTCGTTAACTCTCATAGTTAATTCTCCCTTTTGAACATCTATCATAGTTTTTCCAGTAGCTAAAAATGGTCTCCCTAAAATTATAGGTATTTCTTTATCTTCCTCCATATCTAAAACAATGAAATCCACAGGAAAGATAAATTTATCAACTTTTACTAACACATCTTCTATAACTCCCTTAGGATATGTAACTGAATGATTCGCTAACTGAAGAGTTACAGAAGTAGGTGAGACTTCTTCTAAACCTAATCTTTTGAAGATTGATAGAGGCATAAGATTAATGCTGGCTCCCAAATCACATAAAGCTCTTCCATAAAATTTTTCACCGATGGCACACGGTATAGTGAAACTACCTGTATATTTTCGTTTTTTCAGGAAGATTTTTCTAAATAATTGCAATACACTCTTTGCTAAGTGCAACAGTCTTATTATCTGTGAACTTCCTTTCCTTGTTCAAAAAATCTTTCATAAACTTCACATAATTGGGCATTTTCTCTAAAGCTTCTACGAATGAAATATTTACCATTAATTTCTTAAGAATTTCTAAAAGCCTGGAAAATTATCTTTTTTGTTTGTGTTGCTTCAATCTTTGAGGAAACAGTGGTGGAGGTTTTTCCACGATAATTTTCATTGGTGTAAGTGGATATTATAAATCTAGGTATTCATGATCCTTTTCTTTTTCAGTAACCACTTTTTCTTTTTCAGTTTTTGTTTCTTCCTATACCCTTATTTCGAATTCTTTTCCCCTTCGTTATTGTATCGCTATTTTTTGTTCTTTTCCTTTATCTTTAGGATTTATTTCTACGGTACTTGGAAAAGTTTCTAATGTTCTGTTACTAAGCACAGTAGTGATATTCTCCAATTGATTTTCTATATTCTTGATAGCAGTTCCTTGACTTTGTAACTGATTTCCTTGAATTTGTAATTGATTTCCTTGATTCTGCAATTGTTCACCCATGTTTAATTTCATCTCTTCAATAGACAACTTCTTTCCCTTAAATTGAGTGTTACTGTTAAGTCTTGGAGGATAAGAAGGTTTATAATTAACATTTCTTTGGTTGGAAGAATTTCCTAATGGGTTCACTAGGTTGTTCGCCCATTGTTGATTTGTAGAAAAATTATTATTCTAATTAAAATCTGGATGATTCTTCCAACCTGGGATATAATAGTTTGAATAAGGGTTGTTGGGTGTATTAATAGCATTTAAAGACCCATACGAAGGTTGAACATCCATAAACTGCCCAAATGAATTCTCTTCCATCATAGTAGGTGTTGGAGAATAATTCATTCCATAATAATCAAATTTCTTTGATATTGCATCACAATCGTGGATACTAGCTACTCTTTTAGGATTTACCCTTTCAGAGGGCCATTGAAATTGTTTGTAGCCATCTCTTCTATTAACAAATATGCCTCATCAAAAGGATTTGACATTAAAGAAACACCAGCCGCATCATCTATAATCGATCTAAGTGAACCCACTAATTCATTATAAAAAGTTTAAATTATCAACAAATCTGTTAAACGAAATATGAGGGCACTTCCTAAGAAGATATTTAAATCTCTCCCAAGCTTCATATATCAACTCTCCATCAATCTGACAAAATGATCCTATGTCATTTCTAAGTTTACCTGTTTTCGATGGAGGAAAATATTTGGATAGAAATTTCTGTGAAAGTTCTCCACAAGTTCTAATAGATCCTGATGCTAACAAATTTAACTACATCTTTGGCTTATCCCTAAGTGAAAAAGGAAAAATTTTAAGTCTAACAGCATCGTTCGAAACTCTGTCATATTTAAAGGTAGCACAAAGTTCTAATAAACTAGAGAGGTGTAAATTAAGATATTCATTTAGTGTACCTCCGAATTGATTTTTTTGTACCATTTGGATAATAGTAGGTTTAAGCTCAAATGAATTAGCACCTACATCAGGATTTTGGATAGATAAGTGAATTTCATCTGCTGTAGGATTTGCATAATCTCGTAGGAGTCTAGGTTGGTGTTCATTTTCTATTGCTTAATTGTTTATGTTGTTTTCCATTATGTCAGAATTTCTAAGTTCTCTTCTTAGTCTTCTAATTTTTCTAACAGTGAGTTCTAATTTCAAATCGTAGGGTATAAGACTTTCAGGTCCAAATTTACGCAAATAATTGAAATCAGTACACAGAAAAATAATTAACCAACTATGAAAATAATTTGCAATTCAAGTAAAAATTTTCTAATATTCATAATTTGTCGGTTACTCTAATTATGATTCGTGTTTACTCCCAGCAACGGTGCCAAAAACTTGATAGCGACTTTATATATGCTTAAAAATACAAGTATTTAATACTGTTGCTAGAAGATTTAATTCCTCTACAACGGCACTAAAAACTTGACAATGGTTATAGATTTAATAAGGATGTATATATAAAATATTCAATAATGTTAAAGTCACACTTATCAAAGCAAGCATACGTATCGCTCAAGTAAAATAAGGCTTTAATGGAGTCCTAGATATCGATCCCACAAGGAGTAATATTAGAAACTACGAACTAAGATTTTAGAAAATCAATACTTAATCACAACAATATAATCCAAATTACTTATCTGTCACTAATAGGCAATTGAAATAAATTTGTAATTTTAATAAATCTTAAATAACTAATTATATTAATAAAGTTTCTAATGTGAAATTTAATATATAAGAAATTATCCTTCTCCTTGTCAAGAAATTATAGTGAATGGATAAAGTGAGTCAGTTCAAATTGTATTGTGCCAAATAGGAGCATATTCTTTACCCTTTGGTCCTCGCATAAAGAACATTCACTAATCTTATGCTTGGTTACTGAATTTGCGGCTAGGCTTGGAGGATTTCGGCTCTCACTTAAGAGCTCCCATGTTCCCCTCACCTGAGGGCTAACATCTACACTTCAGCACCCAAATGATAGGACCGAATTAGGGATTTTAGTTTGTCACTCTAAAATCTCCAATTTTAAGCCCAATAATTTTATTTCTCTATTTATTTGCACCCAACTTCCAAGGGCTTAGACCTCCCTGAATCTTGGATGTAATCTTCACTTTAGTTGTAAAACTAGACATATTTTAACAAATCAATTGACCAGATTGAAAGTAAATTAAGATCAAAGTGAAAAGATCATCACAACTTCTTTAACATTTTCAAGGCTCAACGAATTCAAATCACCATTGCATAAATCTCAAGACAAGGAGGAAGACAGAGAAAACTACTCAGAACTCATGGGGATGACACAACAAAACTCAGAATTTATATATAAAAACAAAGTCATACAAACTACAATAAGTAAATAGCATTTATCTCTAACTCCTCTCCAAGCAAACTCCTCGAAGTTTCTTTGAATCTCTTCCTTTTTTTACAGCACACAGAATTCTTACTTCGAAGCGACAAGGATGAAAAAATCTCTCACTTTCCCTCCACTCTTACAATCTGTCGAAGAATTCCTCATAATCTAACCCTAAATTAGACTCTCTACACACTACTGGGGCTCTTGCACGCTGTTCAAACCTTCAAACTCGAACTCACCTCACTTTTTGGCCAAAATGCTTTTTTAAAGTTGTAGAAGAGTTTTCCCAAGAGTTGCCTAAGCATCCCTCCAAAAATTGTCCACATTCAATGCACCTTTTGAATTAACCTCTGATCTCACCATCGGCGGCCTCGAGGGTGCCGTAGGCAGGCCTTCTAAATTAATTGACCTGAGTCTTGGGAAAATCTCGTCGTCAGCGCCGTTGGGCATGCCGTCGGCGCCATAGTTCAAATCTTCATATTTGGGTCCTTTTCACTCCAAATTCACTCCTTTTTGCATTTTTTTGCTCCAATGACCATAATTCATCATACCTATAAAAAAACATCAAAAATACCCTTCTTTAAAGTGCAATATCATAAAAAACAATGTAAAATGAGTATGAAAATCTTAACATATTTTCCTTTGATCACAATCCATACACTCATTCTAAAGGGAAAGGATGCTTTCTCAAATTTGAACTTTTTACTAGAAAAATTTTATTTAATTTTTGTAAATTTTACTTTTGAATTTTTAACAATTAGTTTAACTAACATAGTCTTTTTACTGCATTTTATTTAACATTCACTCATTTACTTTAGATTCGAATTTTGTGTTTCACTTTTGTAGTTTAAAATTGTAGTTTACAATATAATCTTAAGAATTTACTTATAAGCATTTTCAACTTCCCTATGGGATCGACATCTAGGACTTCATTAGAGCCCTATATTAATTGAGCGACACATATACTTGCATTATTTTTAGGGATATTAGTGGTTTAAAAATTTTTAAAAGATAAAACTATAATCACTAAAGTTATTTTTTGTGATTAAATTATATATTTACTATTGTATCTGTCGTGTGTATGTTGTAATATTGAAAAATATTTGCAAAATGAATACACTAAATGCACCCACATCAGAGGGAGATGAGGGAACTCTAGTGTGTAAGCTAGTATCTTCCCTACTTAACCCATCTTCAAGACTATTCAAACAATAAATTAGTCGAAGTTCTTTATAGCATCTCTAGTAAGGGTAAAGAACACTATTACTCATATTTGACACAACACAATTTGAATACTTCCAAAACATAATTCAAATACTTGTTACTGATTGATGATAAGGAAAAAGTTATTTTAATTGTACTGACTTCATTTTATAAATATCTAGTTATGTTTAGTTAACTATTTACTTTAATTTCAATTATCCAAAATTGTAAAAAGAAACAAATTTTCATTCCTATTATAACATCTATAGTTTGAGTAAGAATATTTTGTATGGTAAAATTTGTTATCTAATTTCTTCTGATTTTGGTTGCATATAGTATTTTTTTCTGTGGATTCCATATTTGGGGTTTAATCAAAAAGTCATATATTACTTTATAACGATACATATACTTGCGCAGTATCCCATAATCAAATATATTAATTACATTTTTATTTGCTTTGAAGTCAAGTTTTTATCTAGATGTTGTTGGTGATCAAGTTTTTGACACCGTTGTAAAGTAAGAATTATAAGTAAGGAAAAATTAATAATTTAATCACATACGTCGTAATGTCATATAAAATCAGGAACAAAAAGTGAGGAGCTCGGCGGTTTGGTTAGGGTTGTTCGCTGGTGATGGAGAGCGTCGGTCAATGAGGAACAACATCAGTCTGGGAGGAGGAGTGCTGACTGAGGGTTTCAGCCGAGAAAAGTATAGAAGAGGAAGGAGATATCAAGGGTCTCATGTGCTTCATTTCTCCAATGGGGGATGTTGTTTATGGTTCTTGTAAATGTCGTGTGTGTGTTGTGAACTGTGAGGAGAGATTAGGGTATACAAATTGGAGAATAAAGAGCTTTGTGAGGTTTATCTAGCGTGGTTTTGTTTTTTATTTTATATTATTAATAGTATCATCATTATTGTTATTATTACTATTTTAGAAGCATTTATTTATGTGTTGTTGTCTCGAAAGTAAAATTATATCGACATATATGTCCCTCTTATGTAAAATCAATGTTCTGGATGCGCTCGCACGGACTATTTCTTTATCTGGGGTAGTTCAATTATGTTCACTTACAATCAAATCAAATTAGTAAAATTGCAGCATGGCGAATGAAATTATTTTGTCTGATTAGAGTCATTTAATGAGCTAAATGCCAATCAGTCCTGTCCCAAGCAATGGCCACAGTTTAGCAGGAAGCTCACGTCAGCGAGTCGCTCAATCTGTGCTGAGAAGTCTTGAATGCATGTCATGTGAGTCTTTATTTCATTCAAATTTAATTTTGGTGGTGATCAATGAATTTTGTGTAAAATTTGATGTTTATGTGTGTTTTGTAAGCCGTAGCGTTCGTAGCTTTCCATGGAATAAAGGGCTTCCCTAAGGCTTCTAGATCCTATATGAACCCTCTTTAAGCTTCACCATGTTGGTCTTAGCCATCCCAGCAAAAGGTTGAAGGATTGGGACCCCATCCATGTGAGGCCTCACAATAGAGCTAAGAGGATGTTGGAATTGCCTAAGGGTGGGGTTCAACACTAGTACTCTGGGATAGTCAATAGAAATATCCTAAGGCTGGATCGTAGGCTCCAAAAAGATTAAGGAAACACCTTACAAAAATGAGGTAAACACAATATTATTTCATTTTTAGTGATATTGAGAGAATCTTGTAAATACTTTTTTCTTCTATTTCTCATGTAGTCCTAAGTCATTCTGCTGGAAAAAAAATCCTATAGACTAGTTTCTTAGAGGATTCGTTTTGGGAAAACCCAATACCTTTCTCTTAAAGAATATTTGATCAACTCTTTCGCAAATGAAACTAGTAAGCTAGGCCAAGACTTTAGGTGACAACTTCAGCTTCGTCTTCCTAGAAAAGATGATCAGCTCGATGATGTTTATATTTGAGCTACACAAGAGCTATGAAATGCTAACTCTAACAGCTTTTAGGATATCCAACAACTCAATCAGCGAGGAAAATCCTAGGCTGATACATTAAGTTATTTAATGGATAGTAACATATCCAAGAGGTGGAGAATAGGTTTCATCAGTTTTAACTAGTAGTCTTACCACCATCTCCTTCGAGGAGTAAAATTTCTTTTGGAATTACATATAGTCTTCGTTTGTTAAGATTGATATATCTTCCTCAATATCTACGAACTTCCATTGGTTCTCATGGAGGCAAAGTTCACCGGATGTTGGCATATTAAACACCACAAAAGATCTTCTCAGAGTATTGCCACAACAAACTAAGAGAACTCTAAAGTGGAGCAAAAACAACACAAGAGAACTTTGGTTTGGCAGAATATAAGAACAAAGTTAACTATGGGGATGACACCATAGCATGGCAAGTGAATACCATAAATGGCATAATAGTTGGACAAAGAAACCACTTTGGATTGGAAATAGTAGGGTAGGGTTTTAGATTCTAAATGTACCTGCAAGAGCCTACACGAGTCATTCAATTTTATGCAATCAGATATAAGTACTACCTAATCCACTTAAAAATGTGTGCCTCATGTAGTTTCACATCAAAAACAATGTGATTCGTCTGATTATACTCAATCACAATCTATGATGCATTTTCTTGGTTGTAGGAGTGTGTGCTAGTTGGTTTTTATACCATATGTTAAAATTTCCTTGGACTAGCGTAGTATCATACATATCACCTGACCTGCCCGCGACGACGGTATCGACCCAAATCTAATGAGCTGCCCCCAACCTAAACTTGGTCGTCGTTCGTTATCCTTTGTTTTGGGCTTTAAAAATCGGCCTGATCACTGACCTGCATCTCCACTGTTTTAGCCGACCACCACCAGACTCTGATAGTCACCACTGCCCTCTACCGAAAAAATCAAATTTTCTAAATTTTAAGAAATTTCACTTAAAACTCATGATTTTGATAAATTTAGAATGAGCAAGCAAAATTGAATTAAATTTAAAAGGCAACTTATATGCATTCAATAAATTTTCATCACTTCAGATTTTGAGGCTCGATCCAAATCTTGGGGTTTTCCTTGACAAGAAACCTTAAAACTCTTTTAAAGTCATCCAAAGCTCTGACTTTAACAAATTGACTAGCTTGACAAGAAGACTCAATGACAAAAAATCACCCAACCCGATTAAAATCAATCACAAATAAAGCCATTAAATTAGTTTTGAAATTCTTTGGTGGTTAATTGGTGGGTTGAAATATGGCATGCTTATAATCAAATTAAGTATCTCAATGCGATGAATCAAATGAGCTGAAGATCACACAATCCTAACTTCATTAAGACACATCATTGTCCAGAAAAATTCTTTCATTCTTGGTATTCTCTTTCGGTCATTGGATGGAGTGATCCAAATTCTTTCATTATTTTATGGGACGAAACTCGTTGTTACAACTAGGATTAGTTGTCGGGAAATCGAAGCATCGTCCTAAAGGTATGTCCTTACACAACATTCGAGATGATGCACTACCCCGTAGTGCACTTTATTGCTCTATGTTATAGGTTGTTATTCCACATGATGCTTTGTTGTAATGAGCAGGGGGCGGTGATCGGCGGTCAACAGAGATCAATGAGTGGTGGTTGGCGGTGATTGGCGACTGCATGAGCAAGAAGTGCTCACCTAGTTTTCGGTCCAGAACAATGTTGGATATTAGCTTCTTCTTCTTTGCTATGTTCTCAGTCTAGCTCCAAGTCTAGGAATTTTGGCCCCCCTACATGATGGGCTTAGGGCTCTAGTTCATGACCATTGTACAATAGGTCCTTCAACATATGAACATTGTACTTCGAGGAATCATGTAATATTTTCACGCATGTAGGGCATGGGAATGTATGTGCACTCGCCAAAAAATATTGGATCATTTTGACTTTGTAATAGCATGTAACTTTTTTCCTTTTTGAGGTTTCCACTTAATAATTATGGTGTCTCTACATCCCTCTTCTCTTTCATGTGTGTGTACTTTTGTGCAATACTAGAAAGCTAAATAGTTATTTCACCGTAGAGAACCTTCGGACATACAACAAATATAAATGTCTTAGTTGCTTTATCAATTTATCATAATTTTATATAAAATATCATCATTTTAAAAAACTTATCTAGAGTTTAAAAGCATATTTATAATTTCACATAATTTAAATACATTGCAATAAAAATGTTTATATTTATGAAACTAGCACATCTTTGAATTGCTGAGCAGATGCATTTATGTGTGTCATGCTCAAATCATCAATAATTTAATAAAATTGAAAAAAAAATTGTTGGACTTTTATCTTGAAATTTAATATTTTTGCAAGAATTTGATAAAATGGATGAAAGAGAGAGGTAGATTCCTAAGTAACAATATTTCATGTGCTTTATGTAAATGCCCCTCTCAAAGAAATAAATAAATATTACAAAACCAACAAATGGCAAAACACATGAACAAAACATATCACATCAAAAGTAATTAGGGAATACTCTAAAATTGAAAAATCCTATAACTGCCGGACATATTTTATCAATTTGGAAATAGTAAAGCAATCACCGCCGTTAAATAATTGATCTACGATTAAGCTAAAATATTTTTTTTTTCAAATATTATTCATCAAATTTCAACTTTGATATAGAAAAGTTCTTATACAAACGCCAAGTATTTGGTGTGCTTCTGTCAGTACTAGTTGTAGTTTGCCAATATTATTCTTTTCCTATAGTTTTTTCTATTTTATAGATAATATTATAATTAAAAAATTGAAAAATCCATGCTCTTAGTGAATTAATTAAGATAATATTTGGAAGGAAGAAGAGAAAGATTAATTTTATAAACATCTAAAGAAATATTCACAATTTAGCACAATTGCTGTCATTAAAAAATTTATCTAATCATCATTTTTTTTAATCATAAAGCACTTAAAGTATTCAGCCAAAAAATACGAATAAACTATTTTTTTTGGCAAAACTATTTGTCTGATTAGACGAGGCAAATCAATTTAATGGTATGTAGCTAAACTCAAAGATTATCAGTATAATTAATAATTTCTTAAGTTTTTTGAAGCGTTAAAATGCTATCATTAAAGATTAAAATTATTAGACTGATTTGGTCAATATTATTCTTCAACGTATTTGGTACTTGTCCGCCATCTGTATCAATTGTTTTATAATCAAATTTCAATAATGTAGTATAAAATTGCTTTAAATGGTCATTAAAATAGCCAATCATTTGGCATTATCATCAATATTTATATTGGAGTTTGTTTGAAACACAACTTTTTCCTTGCAACCTCAAATTTTAGGTTCAATTCAATTTTGACGTACATGTCAAAATTTAGAATGTATTTCAGTATTATTAGATTTGCAATAACAATTTTGATTGATTGACCTCGCATTGCGTCAATCTAAATGCAAATTCAACAATTTTGAAATTTAACATGATAAAAAAAAATGTCAGAATGACCTCAGCAATTACTTTTGTTAGTTGACAGAAAGGTTGTTACTCGTTATCATAAAAACATGATCATTCCATGTTTTTTTTATAGAATAGTTCTTTAATATAGTAATTTTGAGGACCTAAGGCGCCTTGATAATTAATATCATTTTTAAATATGAGATTTTGTCGCATTTTTCTGTAAGTGCCTGCTGCCCTGCTGCCTTGTTGCCCTGCATAAGCTCCTCTAATGAACTAAATGATTAGATAATTATAGCTTTCTTGAAGGGCTTCTTCATCTTCTATTTTGAAATTTCTTTAAAAAAGTATCGATGAGAAATGATGAAAATAATTTTAATTAATCAACACTACAAAAAAACATACTAAAACTAAAGGACTAACCGACGGCCTAAATAGACATCAGAACAAAAAAATCTATTTTCTAATAAGATCGAAACAGATCATGTGTTGTCGGCCCTGAGGAGAGATTAGGGGATGCGAATGGGAGAATAGGGAGCTTCGTGAGATTTATATATCATTCTTTAAATTACAACATGAAAATATCATTCTTTAAATTACAATATCTCCAAATATAAGCCTTATATATATATATATATATATATATATATATATATATATATATATATATATTTATATATATATTATTGAATATTTTTTAGGAGTATCAAGTGCAAATTGACTTAAATTGTTTCAATTGCAAGTGAACATATCCGAACAACCCCGAACGACGAAACGAACGAAACGAGCGTGTCCAAAACGTTAATTTTATTTAGGAATGACATATATGACATATATGACAGATATACCGAGAGGGTTATGCTTTCTACAACAAAGCAAGAATCATGTTTTATTTATGAATATGAAAGTAATCCATGAGTTTGAGTGCAAAAAAATCAGGAAATATTCATTAATGGTCATAAAATTGGAGATTTTATGGTGATAGAATAAAATCTCAAATTTGGCGAAAGCATTTGGAAACTAAAGAGAGATGTTAGCTCTCAGGCGAGGGGAATGCAGGAATTTTGGAGTGAGAGTCAGTATTTCTCCCAGCCTACAACAGATTTAGGGACCAAACACTGGATTAGTTAATATTCTTTGTCTCTTATAAAATGGATAAAGAATATAAATGCTCTTATTTAGCACAATACAATTTTCTACAATTTGATAAGTCACTAACTATAACCTCCTTGTAAGGGGAAATATACTTTCTTAAATTTGTCTTGTGGGATCGATACTTAGGAATTCATTAGAGCCATTTATTACTTGAGTGATACGTATACCAAACTTTGAACTAAAGATGATTCAAATGATGTTTTAATGTAAATAATAATTTTTAAATCTTGCTCAAACTCTTATTGTCTTATGGCTACATTATTAGGGTTGTTAAAAGGACTCTTTGTTCGTGAAGGGTTTAGGGTTTAGGGTTTAGGGTAGCTTTGAAATTCAAAGTACAATGTAATTCAATAGGAGTGGTAGCTTTAAGTAATTTAAAAGAAAAACTAACTATACTGAAGTAAATTTTGTTGTGATTGATCAGCATATTTCCTAGCACAGTTGTCGTTTGTGATGTGGTGTTGAAAAATATTGATAGCACATACAAATTCTTGCATCAATGCACGGCGCGACGAATGAAATTTTGTAGTCCAACCAGAGCCATTTATCGAGACAAAAGCTGATCGATCTTTGCCTAAGTAATGACTAGAGTCTAGCAGAATGCTCATGGCAGTGAGTCGCTCAATCCATTCAAAAAAGTCTCGAATACATGTCATAAGAGTCATTTTTTTGTTCTAATTTAATTTACTATTAACCAATGAATTGTGTGTAAATTGTGGTGTTTATGTGTGTTTTGTAAGTTATAGTGTTCGTAGGTTTCCTTAAAGCTTCTAGATCCTATAAGAACCCCCTTTGACTTTCACAATGTTGGTATTAGCCATCACAACCAAAGGTTGAGGGCTTCGAACCACCCTTGTGACGCCTTAAAAAAGAGCTAAGGGATGGTTATAATTGCTAAGGGATGGAGCCTGTCACTAGTTCTCTAGGATAGTCAATAAAAAAGTGTTAAGGCTAGATCGTAAGCTCCAAAAAGAGGAAAGGAAAGACCTAACAAAAATACAGTCAACACCATATTATTTCATTTTTAGTGATATAGAGAGAGATATGGAACTACTTCTTCTTCTATTTCTCATGAAGTCCTAAGTCATTCTGGAAGAAAAAAAAATATCTCTAGACAAGTTTCTTATAGGATTCATTTTTAGATAATTCAATGCCTTTCTCTTGAAGGATATTCAGTCAAATCTTTCACAAATGAATCCACTCAACTAGGCTAAGAATTTTGGCAAAAACTTCAACTTCTGCTTCCTAAAAAAGATGATCATCCCAATGATGTTTATTTTTGTCCTACATAAGAGAGCTATGAAATGCTAACTCTGACAGCTTTTAGGATGTACAACAACTCAATCACTATGGGAAATCCTATGTTGATTTGGTAAGTTATCTAGTAAATAGTAATATATTCTAGAGGAGGAGAGTTCAAGATAGTTGTTTCAACACCATGTTTATTGAGGAGTGAAATTTCTTTCGGAATAAAATATAATCATATTTTGTTAGGATTGATATAAGCTCATCAGTATTTATTTATTTCCACTAGTTCTCAGGGTGGCAAAGTTCACAAGATTTTTGCATCTCAAATAACAGAAAAAATCTCCTTAGAGTTGTGCCACAACAGATTAAGAGAACTATAAATTGGAGTAACAATAAAAGAAGAGAACATTGGGTTGGCACAATATAAGGGCAAAGTGAACTTTGGGGATGACACTAAAGCAGAGCAAGTGATTACCAAAAATAGCATAATAGTAGAAACCTATTTGTATTAGAAACTGTAGGGCAGGGTTTCATATTCAAAACTTATATGCAAGAGCCAATACTAGTCATCTAATTTTATGCAATAAGATATAAGTACCTCTTTAGTTGCTTGAAAATGTGTGGCTCATGTTGTTTCACATGAAAAACTATGTGATCCTCACGATTTTGCTCAAGCACAATCTATGATGCATTTTCTCATGGGTAGGATTGTATGCTAGTTGAGTCTATAACATCTCATAAAAGTTCCTTATATCAGTTTGGTGACATACATTTCACTTGATCCGACCTTGAACTCGGTCCCAACCCCAATCGAATGGGTTGTTGCCAACCTAAACTAGGTAACCCATTTTATTTTTCCTCCTACCCCTAAACTTAATTTTCAACATATATAGCATTTAGTGCAGAAGATATAAGTAGGAAGAAAAACATTTTAGAAATTCTATGTACCAAAAATGTTTATCAAAATCATCTACAATTATTTATCACGATAGAAAACATTTAGTAGAAAGTAAATCTAAACTAAACATGTTTAATAAAATTGAAAGAAAGGTCTAACAAGCAGAACAGGTATCGTCATATGAATATATATATTTATGAGTTATCCAAATCTTTATATTATTGTAACATAAACACAAATACACATAATAAATGAGGTCAATTCTTCCTTTAACTAGTCACATCTCACTAAATCACTTCCATTTTCTGACGGAATCACCACACAAATATATTGGGTACTTATAAATGATTTTATAGATTCTAATCCCAAATGTAAAATTATCCCTGATATATTGTTTCTCGAGCACCAACACTGGGCATCACCATATCCCAATATTTAAGCACTTCTAGCATTTATAAGGATAGTATAAATTCATCCACATATTACTCATCAAATAGGTTAGCTACTCCTACCAAAGAAAATAAGGTTAAAGAAAGAAAGTAACAAAATTGAGATGGAATTGTCACTGATAAATTCATAATGTCTCTTGTAAAACTCAAGTCCGGGTGAAACCCGAGTTGTATTGGACTTGTCAATCCAACTACTATAAGAGAACACACAAGTGTAACAATAATAAGAAGTTAAGAAATCATCTCCTTCATGACACACAAAAAACAAATTAAACCACTAGCAATCCAAACATCTATCATTCATCAATCAAATTGATTAATCCACACTAAAGAAAACACAATACACATTAATTATGATGACTCCCAAGCATACTAAATTAAACTAACCTTATAACTATGTGTTAGCTCCCATAAAGCGCTTGGTTTAACGTTGTCGGATCGACAAATGATTCCACCTGAATTAAAATTCCATTTAAGTAATCCTTGATCAATTACCCAATCTTTTCTAAATATAGGGATTCCTACAATATCCTCGAATTTAATTTTTTCTTTCAGCTCTTCCATTTCAGATTGATTCATATCCTTATTCCTCATATTTCTTTCTAGATCCAATATTATTTTAGTGATTTTCTCAATTTTCATATTAATTTCATCCTTAAATTTATAAGAAATGGATCTTTATAATATACTTCATGATCTCCCAAGATTTTGATTGGATTACCTCTAGATAATTCATATTTTGGATGAAATTCTTCTTGGTTACTCTTTTGTTCAGTATTGTCTTTTCATTCTTCTCTTTGGTACTAAGTAAATGGCAGAGGTGATCTTTCTATATTTATCTTAATTGAGGAAATAAGTTTTTCTAATTCTGTAGGGATTTTTCCATTTGTCTTTCAATCTTCTTATCTTCATTTCTCAACTCAAAGTTCTTTTGAAACATATCCTAAAATTCTCTACTAAGTATTAGTTCAATAACTTTATATTGCTCATCATTCATCTCTTTAGGGTTTATCTCAGAGTCACTACGTAAAATCTCTAGGGGGTAAGCTATTAATTGTATTAATAATTACTCAAGTTGTTTTTAAATATTTCTTAGTACGACTTCTTGATTTTTCAACTCACTTGTCATTTGAATCACAACCTCTTCTAACATTAATTCCTTCTCCTCATCCTATGGGTTGGAGTTAAATTGAGGATGATTATTAATTAAGTTAATAATCTGCACTAATTGGTTTTCCATATTCATTGTTGCGGTCCCTTGACTCCTTAGCTCACTCTACATTCGAATAACAAAATTTTCTAATAAATCCTTCTCCTTATTATGGAGGTTGAAATTAAATTTATGAGAAAAAGAAAGTTCATTATTATAATAGCCATGATTATTCCAATTACATGTCTGATTAAATTGATTTTCTTCCCAAAATTGGTTTTCTCCTCCAAAATTATTATTTCTGTTAAAATTCAAATGATTTTCCCAACCTGGAATGTAAATGTCATAGATACTTTATCAATTTATCATAATTTTTACATCAAATATCTTCATTTTGAAAAAGTTATCAACAGGTTAAAAACATATTTATAATTTCATATAATTTAAATACATTGCAATAAAGCTATTTATACTTACAAATCTAGCACATCTTTGAAAAACAGATACATTTATGTGTGTCATTGATACATTTATGTGTGTCATTCTCAAATCCTCAAGAATTTAATAAATTTGAAAAAATATAGCTTGGACTTTTATCTTGAATTTTAATATTTTTGTTGGAATTTGAAAAATCGGATGAAAGAGAGAGCTAGATTCCTAAGTAACAATATTTCATGTGCTGTATGTAATTGCCCCACCCAAAGAAATATATAAATATCACAAAACCAACAATTGGCAAAATTCAAGAACAAAAATATCACAACAAAATTAATTAGGGATTCCTCTAAAAAGAAAAACAATCCCATAATTACCGGACATGTTTTATCAATTTGGACTTAGTAAACCAATCAACACCGTTAAATAAATGATCAAAGATTAAGCAAAATTAATTATTTTTGACAAATCATATTCATCAAATTTCAACTTCCATATAGAAAAGATCTCATTCAATGCTTCGGTCAATACTAGTTGTTGTTTGCCTGTATTATTCTTGTCCTATAGTTTTTGCTATTTTTTAGAAAATATTATAATTAAAAAATATTTAAAAACTCATGCTCTTAATGAATAAATTAAGCAACCGGCATCAGTACCACACTTGTGAAGGAAGAATAAAAGGATTAATTTCATAAACATCTAAAGAAATATTCACAATTTAGCACAACTGCTATGTCATCAAAAAAAATTATCTGATCATCATATTTTTGAATCATAAAGCGCTCAAGTATTTCGGCCAAAAAATACGAATAAACTACCTTTTTTTTTTTTTGGCAAATCTATTTGCCTGATTCGACCAGGCAAATCAAATTAATCGCATGTAGCTAAAATCAAACATTATCAGTAAAATTAAAAATTTCTTAAGTTATTTGAAGCGCCAAAATGCTATCATCAAAGATTAAAATTATTGGATTGATTTGGTCAATATTATTCTTCAACGTATTTGCTACTTGTCCGCCATCTGCATCAATAGTTTCATAATGAAATTTCATTAATATAGTATAAAATAGCTTTAAAGGGTCATTAAGATAGCCAATCATTTGGCATTATCATCAATATTAATATTGGAGTTTGTTTGAAACACAACTTCTTACTAGCAACCATTAATTTTAGGTTCAATTCAATTTTGACTTGCATATCAAAATTTAGAATGTATTTCGAAATTATTGAATTTGCAACAACTATTTTGATTGATAACCCATCTAAACGCAAATTCAACCAATTTCAAATTTAACATGATAAAAAAAATTGTCAGAATGACCTCAGCAATTATTTATGTTAGTTGATAGAAAGGTTATTGCTCAATATCATAAAAAGATGATCATTCCATGTTTTTGGTAGAATAGTTCTTTAATATACTAATTTCGAGGACCTAAAACGCTTTGATAATTAATATCATATTCAAATATGAGATTTTGTCGCATTTTTCTGTAAGTTCCTGTGGCCTTGCTACCATGCATAATCTCTTCTAATAAACTAAATGATAAGATAAATATAGCTTTCTTGAAGGGCATCCCCATCTTCGATTTTGAAACTTGTTAAATTAATGTATCGATGATAAATGATGAAATTCATTTTATTTAATTATCACTACAAGAAAAAGCGCTAAAATCAAAGGAATAACCGATGACCAAAATAGACAAGAGAAAAAAAATGCTCTATTTTCCAAAGAAATTGAAATAGATTATGAGCTCGCCTACTTGCGACGGAATAACAATAAAACATGTCCTCACGTAACAATATTAATATCTTTTCCGACAATTTTTATAACCAATGCATGAAACCATCTGTTATAAAAAAAAATTAACCGACGATCATACTGCGTCGGTTATTTAACCAACGAGTTGTTTTGAGAATCGACTGGAATTTATGTCGGTAAGATTATTATTTACTGATGGCGTTTATGTTTTTTATAAGCTATCAGTAAATTCCCTAATCATACATGCTAGCCCAAATTCCTTATTTCATACTATTTTTAGTCTCGTTGCAGTCACGCTCTCCCTTCTTCCCTCTCTCTCTCCCTGAAACCCTCTGTCATGCCTTCATCACACCCCTCTTTGGGTTTCGTCCAACACCATCGCCTTCACAATCGGACCCTACGATGGGATCGCTACTTACAAAGACACAGAACTCTCATTTTTGTCCTCCTTCCGCTCATCTCCTTCCTGAAACCATTGACTAATGTAACTTCGCATCTTCCTTTTCATGTGTATTCATGCCTATGCGGTGATCGGCAGAGTACTTAGTTTTGCTTTGAGAAATTATTTAAGGAAAGCCTCAAAGAGTACTTCTCAGTTTTCTTAAACAGTCTAC
The DNA here is from genome assembly GCA_003013225.1 of Phalaenopsis aphrodite. Classification (NCBI taxonomy): domain Eukaryota; kingdom Viridiplantae; phylum Streptophyta; class Magnoliopsida; order Asparagales; family Orchidaceae; genus Phalaenopsis; species Phalaenopsis aphrodite. Next base: position 283,324 of record NEWO01000084.1, read on the forward strand.
TAACAATAAGATGCAATATGAAAGTAAAATAATTTTGTTAGTGTAAATTCAAAGCATAATTTGCTAACTCAATGCTGCCGAATGAGCTTATGAAGATTTCTCTTAATAAACAAGTTTGAATAGCTTGATACTTGATCCTGTGTTAAAAATGAAATGAATACTGAAATAACAATATTAGTTATTACTTTCCTTTTTCTTTTATCTGGAAATGCTTTATTGCTTGGAACAAACTAAAATAGTAATGTGACGTGGAATTGGATTTGTTACGAAGATCTGAACATGTTTGATTTTCATAATTAACATTTATGTTTATGCTCTAATTGGTTTTTTTTTTTTTGCTAGTTGCTTTTACTGATGGTTAATTTGTTGTCGATAAGCTTACATTTTTTCTTTGATCATGACTGGTTGCTATGACAGGTTTTTTGAGTTTTGATGAACTCCGACATTCATTAATGTTTAAAAAGTTTTGATTATATTTTTATATATTAAAAATGCAAAATGTAATGTTAATGTTATCTTACAGGTAAGTTTGGAGCTCTTTCTAGTTTTCCTTCAAGTCTTCATTTTGGTGGTTTTGGTGATTTTTCTATCATATTCTAGTTTTTGTTGGCTTTGTTTGATAAATTATTAAAGAAAGGCCTCAAAGAGTACTTCTCAGTGATCATCATTAATAGCATGTAGAAATCAACTTCATTACTTCAAGGAGAATGTTGTAAATAAATTCTTAAACATGCCCACCATAATTAAAATGTAAGACAATACAACAGCACAAAATTTCTATGAAATCATTTTATGCGTTGATAGACCTTAGCTTTGTTTTGAAATAATATTTATGGAAAGCCTCAAAGAGTACTTTTGGCATCATTTTTTTGTGTCATGAGTGCACTGTGTCCACATGCATGACTCAAGGTGGTCTAAGACTCGTCCGAAGCATCCGGTACCTCAAGAAACCCACCCCAAAACCTTATGGAACTTTATCGGGACAAATAGTTAAGTTTTGTGGTGATTCAACCAGACAAAGGAAAAATTCCTTTGAGAGGCCCATCTGTGTTGTGAGATGTGTTTGGTGCTTAATCTAAAGATTATAGGTCACCACATGTCCATCTGGAGCCTCCCACAACCATACGAAGTCATAGAGTACACCAACGTGCACTATGAAAAACTTAGGGTTTGGTACACCCTACCAGCGCCACAATTTAAGATAACCATTGACATAGACTTCTCTAGTGAATGACCAATCAATATACTCTACTATGAAGTTATGGGACTTTATTTCACTCGCATGGAGTCTCCTACAGATTACTGATCAAGAAAATATTTCATTGGGTGTTCTTAGCAAAAAATAGAGTTTTGGATCAAATTGGCACCCCAATAACTGCTCCGGGGCCCTCTGTACCCAAAATGCCATTTAGGACCATCTAGCCTAGAGACCTAGAGGTCTAGAACACACTTAATACATTTGGACTCATGCTCAACACCATGACGCTTAAGATTGTTGCTCCAAGGTGCCCAAAAAAGGTAGGAATTGCTCATTTAGCTAGGAACATTGTGCCTTGACGCCACTTAGGTGCCCAAACTAGCATATTGGCACTAGACTGGCACCTTGTAGGTGTCATAATGGAGCCTTCACACCCATGCACATGACATTTAGGCTCCTGCCAGCTTTTAAGTCATGAAAAATCCATTTTGATGTTGATTTGATGCTATTTTGAGCCATAAGCATCAGAATAGTAAAAATTAAGTGGCTAATCACCATTTTTACCTCCTGTAAAAGCATTCAATGAAAATATTATAGGGACAACGTCAGTCACGAAATTAGAAATTATCGGTCGCTGGAATGGATATCCCGATGCCCGATTTAATTTAATTTATATATGTATAATTTGGAAAAGTAATACTTTAAGTTTTAAAAATACAAGAGCGGACCGATATCATATCCTCAGTAGTTTAAAGAAATGAGTCTAATACCTGAAGCAATGCATCTATCCCAAATGGTAGACACACTACTCACTGGTAAGACTCGATTAAATAAACTAAAGAATTTATGACATCCGTTTAAGTCTACGAAAAATCATTTTTTTATGTTGACTGACAAGTTCCCCTATTAAACACAAAAATTAAATAGGGTTTTTATTAAATTGGGTTCATGAATGTTTTCTATAGGGTCAAACCCCTATAGTCAATTACATCTTAGATAACCAAAGTCACCTAAGAAAACTCTTGAGAAAATTCAAGAGATATTGCCTTCAAGAATTTCAAAGGGATAGGACTTTTTAAAAGATCGGTTAAAGAGGAGTGAAATGAGAATGGCCCAAATTTAGACCGATTTATTTTGGAGTCCAAAGGAAGAACAAAGAGATGTCACAGATTCTGAGGAGAACCTCAGTGACTTCATAAACTATCCTATGGTTTGGCTTCAGTTTCCAGCAAAAAAGTTATTTCACTGTTACATCCTGCCAATTTTATTAGTTAGGGTTTACATTTGTGTGATATAATCACACAAATAGCCTGAAAGATGTGAGGACTTAGGTCGTGACGAACGACAACCTTAGAATTTTAGGGCGAGTTAGGGCTTAAATCGTATAGCAGAACCATACAAAGGCCTAAAAATGAGTTGAGGATTTACGTCGCACTAGGCGGATAACCTCAAAATCTTATATCTTGTTGTTTAATTCTAAAGAAAAGATGTGTTGTTGTAGATTCTCATGTTGTTGCAGATTGTTGTTGTAGAAGAATGCCCGCAAAGCTAGCTCCAAGCTCTTCATCTATATAACAGTTCTAAAGTCTAAGGTTTAAAGGTTTAAATGACAGCTTCAAGTTCAATCATTATGGGGGAGATTAAAGTTGACTAGAGCGACACCAGTTAGGATCTCATGGTTCTCTCATTCTGGTATCACTATTTTCTTTTGAATTTACTTATCTTAAACGAGTTGTGAAACTCACTTAAATTGGGAAGATCTCGTTAATAATCATGGGTTACCTTCTCTGAGGTACTCCTGTAAATTCAAAGGGAAGTTTTATGTTTAGTGACATTTCAAAGGATTTATGGTTACTTTTGCAACAATTTGTTTTAAATTTTTAAAAATGTTGATTAATTTTTTGAAATAGTTCTGGTTTTGCAAGTAATGTAAATTGCACACCTAAGGAGTCATAATATTATGCAGTAAAAGTAAATTGTAGAAATGAAAATGACAAAAATTAAATAACACCATAAAAGTGTATCTATCATCTTCTCGGCATTCCAACTGAAAGATTAGCTTTTGCAACATGTATAGACTTTTTCACGAAATTTAAATAAATTGCAAGAGTAGATAAAGATGTATCTAACAAACTCCCAACTATGACTTATTGACTCTCGAAAGATCTTACTGGATGATTTTAGAACAAAATATAGCAAGTTCAACTTGTTCATAAGAATATCCAAGAGATTCCAACGTGTTTGGGGAATGACCTTGACTACTTTTAAGATCTATTGAAACATTTTAAGTTCATGTTTAACTTATTATATAGTTCCATTAAGCATCTAAGGTTGAGTTAAAATATGTTACTATTCTACTCGGTGAACTCTGACATTTTAATTATCCCAAGGACAGGGTACTCAGTTAGTTAGTTGATGTTTCTTTTAATAGTTATATAGGTGAATGTCGCTAAGGAAATTTTAAATAATTAAAGATTTTTTACTCACCAGTAAAGTTGGGCTCGTAGTGTTTACAGGTATTTATCATCAATCAATTTACTTTTCTAAATCCCATCAAATAAGTATAAATATCAAGCTTAGATCAATACCAAGCCATTAATAATCTCAATGGGAGAAAATGACAATCATTAAAAGTTTAATTTAAGTGATACATATCATTGTCAAAATATCCTATCATCCAATTGTGGGTTTGAGATAAGTAAACTATCATCCTCCTGACCTAAGCTCATCACTTCAAAATCATTTGATTTTTTATTAACATCCAAATCATGAAAATTTAGAAAGTTATAATTTTGTCCCGATCATGGAAAGGTGGCAAATTGGTTTCTACCTCTTAACATATTATGTTTCAATCATCCAAAAGTATTAAAATCAAAATTACTCATTTTTCCCTTTGATTAATCCTAAATCTTGATTAAGGTACAAAAGTCTAAAATTACCATCTTGCCCATGGGGTTCCCCACTTCATAACTCTATAAGAACAATTCAAATGACTTAAAAAATTTCTAGAGTACCCTGCCCACGGGGCAAATAAAACATCAAGGGAGAAAATTTGGTTTTGAAAATTTTAATTTAATTTAAATGGTTATCTTAACTTGGAAAATAAGATTTTCAACATTAATTTATTTAATCAATCAAAAATAAAATTTTTGTTTATAGGAAAAATATTAGAGGTAAACACTAAAACAAAATAACGTGATTTTTTGAATTAAATTTTAATTTAATTTTATAATTATTTATTTTTTTAGTGATTTAAAATAATGGAAAATATGATTCAAATTTAAAAAATATTTTTTTATATTTTTATTAAACCTCTATGAGTTCAGTGAGCTCCAACAAATAGCTTTTATTTTTTTATGAGTTTTAATTTATTTATTATAATTATTTTAATGGGAAAAAAGAAAAATATATATTAGGCGTTTAAAAATTTATTTTCAACTTAGGAAAATTGGGAATAATATTTTAATGAGTCTCAAGTGATCAGAAAAACCATTAGGAATGATTAGAACCACTTTTGTATTTTTGAAATTTTTAATTTTTTTTAATTTAAAATAAAATATGACTAAAAAATGAAAAATTTTCTCAAAATTAATTTTTATTTTTTTCTAAGTGCTCATGATCACAAGGAACTCAAAAAACCATTTTTTATAATTCTTCTTAGTGTGTTTAATGTAATATAATTATTTTTGTACAAATAATAAAATCTTCTTTATAAAATAAATTTTAATCCTCAAACATACAGAGAATTAACATGATTTTTACACACAATTTGGAATTGGTTTCATTATTTTTTTATTAATATTTAATTTAAATAATTTAATATAAGATATGAACATTTAATTATCTTTAGAAATGTACATGACCATTCAGACCATCATGATATTTTTCCTAAACTTCTCTACCACAAGGAACCAACTAAAATTTACCCCATAATTTTCTAATTGATATTTTAATTTATATAATTAAGTTAAGCCAAAATATCCATCCAAGCTTAAAAATTAAGATTAGGATCGCAAATATGTTGTTTGATCTTGGAAAAATTAGAGAACATCTCTTCTATCATGAGGAACAAGCCCTAAAAATCTCAAGCCATGATAAGCAATATTTAATGGTAATAAATTAAAATACCATAAAGGATATTTAATTAATTAAAAATCAAAGTGTCAACAAATATATTTTATTTTTTGTCCACATTATTCTCCTCTTTTCACTAAGCAAGAGGGTATTACTATTTTATTTATATGAACTCTATGAAAAGATATGAGCTTTCAAAGTTCTGGTATTTAATTAATTCAAGAAATCCCTATTTTTCTATTTAAATCACGAGGCGCCACACAATCCTCTGCATTTCCAGAATCTCCATGCAACATTTTCTGGTTTGGCAGCGTCGTCTGAGTCAGCACTGACTTGGCCTGCTGTTCACGAACCAAAAGCCTGTCCGACGTGATCTCATTCGTCCATCCGATACACGCGCGATCGAACAACTCTCCATCATCGTCCCCGATGGCCAGAGCCCGGGAACTACATGTATTTTAGACATAAGATCTCGCTCGATACTCAACAAAATCACATGTGGTTTGTTCCTACATCTTTATCTACTCAAGACAAACACATTTATATGGTTACAATGCTATGAAATTAAACTTCACTTCACAATTGGTGAAAACCGAGCTCAAGATTAAGGTTAATGGCCTATACCTTTGTGTAAAAGGGGAGGCCTCAATCAGATGCTTATGGAAGCTTCAGTGGAGTCCCACGAACCTTCTGGATGTTTTGGTTTCTTTTTGGTGTAAGCTCCAAGTACATGTTCAATGAAATGGGGTGCGGCTTTGGTCATGGAGTGGTTTAGATAGCTCAACAGAGGGGGATTTTGATGGGAAACTTCCTCTCTTGCTTTGGGGAAGCTTAAGAGCAGCTCAACTTAAAGTTTGGGGGATTTTGAAGGAAGTTCAAAATTTGTCCGAAATTTGAGCTCAAAAATTGAGCTCAGGAAGTGGGGAAAATAGCTAAGAGATGGTTGTTATGAGCTTAGGAAGACTTGGTGAAGTTATGGGAACAATTCAGCAAGGTTTCCTAAAAAAATTGGTTAATCCTTTATTTTGGCAATGGAGGAGATGACTTAAATAAAGGGGGAATGGGTGGAGCTCAGGGTTTTAATTTAGGTGCATTATGGAGCTGAGGTGGAGGGCTGTAGTGTGCTAAAGTCCAATCAGGGTTGGACAGCTTCGATGGGTGCATTGGGTTTTGATTTGAGGGGCTTGCTCTCGATTTTGGTGTTTTTTGCCAACAGGTCCAAAGGAGGTGCTCAGGTGGCTCAGGAACCTCAGTGGAATCTATCAAGGCAATTAATTGGGTTGGTGATGGGTTTTGGCAAAGATCTCCTTGGCTTAAGAAATTTAGGAAAGAAATCCCTTAACTTAAGGACCTTTGGTCCATGGCTCACATAGGGTGGGCTAGATGGGTCTAGCCTCGTCACTAGAGTCCAATTGGTGGTTGTAGTGGCTTTGGTTTGATCAATTTGGCTTGACATGGTCAACTTTTGTGCCTGGGTTCTATTTTGGGCATTTTGGTTTGGAGTTGGGTTTAGGTTAGGCTAGTCATGACATTAAGCTCCATTTATTGATCAATATGATATGTGATTGTCACAAAGTGTATAGAAAAGATTTGAAGTGATTTGAAATTGATTTGGAGATTCAATATGAAGGAATTTGGACATTTGGCCAATTTTAGGGATGTTGGGTTAGACTTGGATTTGAGTTGGGCTAGAGTTTGAATAATGCCCAATTGATGATTCAATTTGATGTGGGTGATTGTCATGAAGAGTTTTGGATAAAAATTGAGTGGAAATTTTGGGGTTATGGGGGGGGGGGTATGGCTAATTTGGGGCAAGATTGGGTGTTTCAGTCCAACTTGAACTTGAGTGAAATTGAGGCTTGACCAAAGCCAATTGAGAGTTCAATTTTATGCACGAAAATATTTTAAGCGCCCAAGACTGGCGCTTATATGCCAGCTAAACAAAGAGAGCCATGCCTAAGCACCATGCACCTTGTGCTTAAGTGCTAAAAAAATTATTTGATGATTCATTGAGTTTGGACAAATTTTTGAAGAGGTGTTTGGAGAAACCCTTAATAAAAACATGGAAAGTAGTTAATGCACAAGAAAATTCATTCATTTGGATTTTGAAATGAGGCAACTTTTAGAAGATTCATTGAATGGGGAAACATTTTGAAGAGACACTAAGAAAATTTTTAGAAAATTATAAAAGAAGGCTTAGATGGAAGAGGACCATTCACAAGATCCATCCACAAAATATAGAGCCAACAACTACATGTCGCCGTTGCCGCCACCCACTTTACTTTTTATTTTAAGTATTAGTTTGTATTGTAAGTGAAGGAATAGATTCAAATGAACTTCAAGACTTTGGTGGAGAGGATTTTTGAGATATGTTTTTATCTTTGTAACTACATTTGGTTTTAAATTAGACTTCTTGTTTGTGTACATGATTTCTACTTTCAAACTCAAGTGTGGTTGTATTTTCTCCAAGATCTCTTAATAGTTTTCTTTTTCTCTTTCTTTAAAATGATAAGTGATTAAGTATTGGATGGAAGTTGTGTGAAGTGTTAGGCTTTAATGTTGGAAGAATTTGTGATAAATTTAAACCTTGTACTTCATTTACTTCTTGATTTTGTCAATTCAGATGTTAATACCTGTTGTGAGAACATGTAAGATCCAATATGGTATTTTTTGAGTCAATAAATGGTAACAATCATTTTTGATTTCATGGATGAGAAGGTAGCTCATGGGGTTGAGTGCAAGAAAATAGTGACATAAACTTGAAGGTTGTAGAATTAGAGGAATTTAGAGTGACAAGCTAAAGCCCCCAAATTGGTTTATAGTCTTAAGTTTTGATACGAGTTGTCAGCCCCCAGGTAGAGGGAGAAGTAGGAACTCTAGATTGAGAGCTAGTATCTTCTTTACCTAACCTGTCTTCAAGACAATTCAAACTATAGATTAGTCAATGTTCTATATAGCATCTTTAGTAAGGGTAAAGAATATTATTGCTCCTATTTGGTACAACACAATTATAAAACTTCCCAACAGAAGTCATATACTTGTTACTGATTCATGATAAGGAAAAAAGTTTTTTTATTTATATTGCCTTCATTTTGTGAATATCTAGTTAAGTTAATTAGTTGCTTACTTTTTTTTTTAATATCAAAATTTAAAAAAAAACTGAAACTTTGATTCCTATTATAGTATCTAGAGTTTGAGTAAGAACATTTTGCTAAGTAGAAATTGTTATCTAATTTCTTGTGATTGGTAGTTATATATTGTTTTTGTGCCCGTGGGTTTGAAATTGGAAATTCATCAAAAAGTACTATATTACTTGATAATGATACATATATTTATATAGTATCCCATATTTAAATATTATAACTGCATTCTTATTTGCTTTGAAGTCAAAATTGTACCTAGATTTTTCTTGAGATCAAAATTTTGGCGCCGTTGAAAGGTAAGAATTTTCATTAAAGAAATTAAGAATATAATCACATACATCAAATTGACGTACTTAAAGAGAATCAAGATCACCCTCCATCGCCAATGTACATGAGCACAACCACAAGAGGTAGTAGGCCTAGCCTTGGATCGAAGACAGATCCCATGCGACTCAGGTAATTCACCAGCTAAACTATTTTAATGCTAATACATGCTAACTCTAACTATATGTAAATCTTTTTAATTTGTGAGAGAAATTACAGCAGATAAAAAAGCACTGAACCCAGGTGTCAGAAAGTAGTTTTATTCATGGCCGTGATCCTTTTGAGTATAACTTGTGGCTGAAAAGAAGAAGAAGGGTTGAGTTTCAAGCTCGAGTCACAGGTGTTTGCCTACGATGCTCACCCATTTATTGCTTTGGGGGAAGAGGTCTCCAGTAGGTTTCTGCATTCGGTTCCGAGATCGAGGTCGACTTCACTCAGATGAGGTCAGATGGAGGCCAAGCCGAAGGCAGAGTTAGATTCATTCTGGCAATGGATGCAGTAGCATGGCATGATAACATTGGAGGAAGAAGAGGCAGTGGATGATGAGGAGATAGAGGAGGAGGATTAAGGGGGATTTTTTTTATGCTTATGTACAATATATTTAAATAGAAATTTTTTCTGTGAACGTTGATATATTTATGTTAGACTAATTAAATTTTATTTATTTTGTTATTTGATTGGATAATTCAATGTCTGAATGCTATTTTATTTCATTAAAAGCTTAGTATTTTAAATTAAATGTTTTGATGACAGGTATGTTAATGTATATAAGAAAGGAAAAATCTTTTTTTTTTTTTTTGATGGTGTAGATTTCGATGTCCTCCCGATAATTTGGTAACAACTTTTAATAATTTAGTTGATGATCATGACTATTTATATGTAACAGTATAATAATTTATGCAATTTTATTCTTCACTTATCTTTCCTACTTTGCAACAGCACCAAAAACTTGATCTTGAGAAAATAAGAATTTAACTTTTTAATTCATATATATATCGGGATACTACGCAATTATATGTATCGTTACCAAGTAATATAGGACTTCTTGATTAAGCCCTGAATATCAAACCCACAGGGAGTGGTCATAATATGCACTTCTAAATAACAAACTTTCTAATAAAAAAAAACAATTACTTAAACTATAGATATTTTTATAGTAATTAAAATTTAATTTTTTCGGTATTTTTGATATTTCGAGAAAACAGAAACAACTTCTAAATATAACTTGAGTTTATGTAAGAGAAAAGCACTGAATATGAAATATATTTCTCCTTATCATGAATCTGTAATAAGTATAGGAATTCTATTGTTGAACTATTCAAATTGTGTTATGCCAAATAGGAGCAATATTATTCTTTACCCTTGCTGGAGATACTATAAAGAATATTGGCTAATTTAAAGCTTGAATAGTTCTGAAGACCGGCTAGGTAGGGAAGATACCAACTCTCACTCTAGAGTTCCCTCGATTCCCTCCATCTGGGGGCTAACATATCGTATAAGAACCAAAAATAATAAAACAAGTTGGGGGCTTTAGCATTTCACTCTAAAGTCCTCTAACTCTACACCCTTCAAAGATTATTTTCCTATTTATTTACACTAAATCATATGAATTACATTCTCATTCAAATAACCTCATGTGATTCTTTCCAATTGTTGACTAAGACAATACCATCCTAGTTCTTACATGTTCTCACAAAAAATTTTAACATCTAGATGGGTCAGATCAAGAAGTAAATGAAGTATATGAAATTAAATCATCACAACTTCTTCCAACATTAAAGATCAATACTCTCCACAACTTCCATCAAACACTAAGAACAAAGATAAAGAAAACTACTTAGAATCCATGGATAAAATAAAACCACACCTTAGTTTAAAAGTAGAAATCATTGTCAAACTAACAAGAAGTCTCGATAAAAATCAAAAGTAGTTTAAAAACAAATATAAAAACTTATTTCAAATCCTCCACCAAACTCTTGAAGTTCTGTAGAATCTCTTCACTCTTACAACACTCTTAACTCTCACAATAGAACTAAACACAAAAAGAAAAAAAAGTAAATTTATGGTGCCTGAAAAATCCTTCCAAAAGTTTCTCTACGAACTATTTCAAGAATTTCTCAGAACTCCCAACATTTTTCTCTCAACTTCCTTCTTTTATAATTTTCCAAGAGGTTCTTTGGTATCTCTTCAAAATGTGTCTTGATTCAATGTATTTTCCAAGGGATGCCTCCTTTCACAAGTCTTTTAACCATATTTTCGTTTCTAGTGGTCATAATCACCCCCTTTAGCCAATAGGTGTCTCAAATGTCCCTTTAAAATTCGCCAAAATGAAGTAACCCATCCAATAACTGCCTCGTGTGCTTAAGTGCGGAGCCTCTAGCGCTTAGGCGTGGCCTTCTCAGTTTTATCAGCGCATAAGCGCCTGATCTGGCGCTTAGGCGCCAAAACACTTTTGCATCATTTTTGCATTTTTGCTCCAAATTTGATCCTTTTTCACTCCTTTTAGCAATTTTCACCTTTTTACTTTTACCTTAAAGAAAAAAACACAAATATCTTCCATTAAAGTGCAATATCTCAAAAAAAGGTATAAAAATGTGTCTTAAAATACTCTATATTTTAGGTGTATCAAAATCCTCCAAACTTAAAATGTTACTTGCCCTCAAGTGACAGTTCAATCTTTAAAAACTAAATAAGTATGATATGTATATGAGTTTCTTTAGAAGTTATTAAAATTTAGATTTAGAAATATAGTAGTCCAATTTAGAAATAATATTTAGTAAATGAGACCAACTTAAATATTATAAATTTTTAAATGTTAAAAAATATGAAAATATGAGTTCCTATCTAATTCAGAAATATTGTAGATTTTTCAAATATAAAACTTAGTCCTTTTATTATCTCCACTTATAAAAGTTTATTAAAAATAATTCTACTTACTATATTATATCCTTAAAAATAAGAGTTTCTTAAGTTTTATACTTTAAAAAGATCAAATGTGGAACCAATTTTTGATTAGGCACTAATCCTCAAGCTTCTCCTCGCTTATTTTTTTTCTTTTTCTTTCTTTTTCCTTTTCTTTTTCAGGAAAGGATTACTATATCTGGATAGGTCTTTAATAATTTTGAATTTCACTTCAGCTTTCCTAAAGCAAATCCTGATATAAATTTTTTGCTTATAAATTCTGTAATAAAAATTATTTTTAATAAAAAAATTGAAGTATTAAAAATAAAAGTCTAAATTTCTATATGTTTTAAAAGTACAATTTTTCTTATTAAAGATAGTTACACTATTTTTAACATTTTCTACACTAAAAATGTTTTAAATGAAAGTTTTTCTTAATTACTATGAATTTTAATTAAATTTTCTTACTCATTTCTATAATCAAATTTTACTTCCCTAATATAACTTCATATACATGATCATTTTTATTTTCAAATCAAATTCACATGTAGCACATTTGAGAACAAATAAAATTCAAATTTTGAAAATATTTTTCATCCCCCCCCCAAACTTAAATTTTTAATAAGATCAAACAGTTTAGCAGCATATACATATAAGCAGGAATAAAAATTGAAATAACATGCTTATAGGAATTTTTTTACCCTAATTGATCAAGTATAAAACTAAAAACATGAGTAAAATTAATTTTTTTATTAAATTTCTATCATTTTAATTTTAATTCAACATGTAAAGATTCATTAGACTTCTGAGTAGTGGGTACAAACAAAAAAACAAACAAACACACAAACTTTGATTTCACAGTCTAAACATAAAAATTATCACACTAACAAGATAAAAGAAAAATACAGGGAAGAAATTTTCTGAAATTAAAGTTTAAAATTAAATCTAGGGATGCGACTTATTTATATGCTTAATTTTATATATTCTATATAGTCACAATGATATAAACGTAAGTATACGTATCGCTCGAGTAATATAGGACTTTTTGATTAAACCCCAAATATCGATCCCACGAGGAAGCGAAGAAAGATGTCCTTAGTCAAATTCTAGTCTACTACTATTAGTCCTTAGTTTGGAAAATCGATTAAAATGGTGTTTTATCTAGCAACTACTCCTAAATGCAAATCTTAAATGCAAGGATAGTAACTGTTCTTAAATGTAAATATTAATTCTAAAGATAACCCTTTTTTGATGAGTTGGTTTGGAGAACTTTGAGATATTAAAAACAACCATTCTTATGTAGTGAATTCGATAATGTAGAGGAATGTGATAAATTAAATATTGTATATGCCAAATAGGAGCAATTTTAATTCTCTACCCTGAATCAGTGTTATAGAAAATCATTGGCTAATCTTAGGTTTATTCCCTAAATCCGTGACTAGTGACCAAAGGAAAATATGTTGAGATTTGCTTACCTATTTTACACTAATTTTGATGATATTGCAATTTAAAGAAGGGTATTTTTGATGTTTTATTGCAGGTATAATGAACTATGGTCATTGGAGCAAAAAGAAACAAAAACGGTGCAATTTGGAGCAAAAACAAGCAAGAAATGAAATTTTGCCCTGTCACATTTCGATAAGTCTTTCGATGCTTAGTATCTTTTACACTTCTTACATAATTTTGAATGAGATTACACTTTAAAAGAAGGTTGTTTTCATGCTTATTTTGTAGGGCTATCTGTTAGGAACACAACACAACCGAAATGGTAGAAAACAGAGCTAAAACGGAGCCAAATGGAGTGAAACAGTGAAGCTGTGCAGTCTGCTCGCCGACGGTGTCCAAAACGGCGCCGACGACAAGATTTACCTAAGAAGATCGAAAAATGACAGAAAAGCTCACCAATGGAGCCCTCGAACCCGCCGACGATGCCCGAGACGACTATGGACCGACTTTTGGCGGTTGTGTGCCGAAATTCAACGTATTTGGACACTTTTGAAAAGATTCATGTGGCAACTCATTAAACTTAGTACCTACACTTTAAAAGAACAAATTTAGGGTATAAAAAAGGGATTTGTGTGAGAGGAATGTTAGAAAAAGTGTGGAGAAAGTTTAGGGTTTTTAGAATAGGAGTAGAAATGTAGATTTCTACCTTTTTGAAGAGACTGGAGAGGAGATTTTGAGAGAATTTGTAAGGAGATGTTCTAGCATTGCATGGATCGGCGGGAGACTTTGTGGGAGATATATTCATCTTTCTTTCAAATGGAAAAAGCTAAGTAATGTGTTCTTCATTATCTTTTGATTTTTGTAAACACTTATCTAGTGGATTTGCTTTTGTTAAATGAAGTTTCCGTTGTGTTTTCTTTGTGCTTTGTGATGGGCTTCTCTTACTCTCTTCTTATTTGGAAAAAATGGCAAGAGAAGATTTTACCGTTGTTTTCATTTTACTTTTTTTTGTAATGAGTAGAATTCATGTTTAGGATTTTGTGATGCATTTTAGAAGCGGATTTAATTATCAATGTGATGGTTTTTACTTGCACTTTATTTACATTACAATAAAGGCTTGTTGTAGTGTTAAAATTTGTTGTAATTGCATTAAGACTCAACAGGCCTATGTAATTCTCAATAAAGTAGAACCACATTCAGATTCCATGGATAGTTAAGTTCATGGGAGTTGAATGCGAATAAATTGGGAAATGTACTTTGATGGGCATAGAATTGGAGATTTTAGGGTGACAGACTAAAATCCCCAATTCGGTTCTATTGTTTGAGTACTGAAGCAGAGATGTTAGCCCTCAGGTGAGGGGAATGTGGGAGCTCCGAAGTGAGAGCCGGTATCCTCCCAGCCTAGCCACAGATTCAGTAAACAAGCATAGGATAAGTCAATGTTCTTTAGGCCTGGACGAAAGGGTAAAGAATAGGATTGCTTTTATTTGGCACATACAATATTTAATGCATCTCATTTCTTTACATTATCTAATTCACTACATAAAAATAGTAGTTTTTAATATCTCAAAATTCTCCAAACTAATTCATCCAAAAAGGGTTATCTTCAGAGTTAATATTTGCATTTAGTTATAGTTACTATATTTACATTTAACACTTGCATTTAGGAGTACTTGCTAGATAAAACATCATTTTAATCGACATTCCAAACTAAGGACTAGTTGTAGTAGACTAGGATTTGACTAAGGACCTCTTACCTCCCTTCCCTGTGGGATCGATAAATAGGACTCCACTAGAGCCCTGTATTAGTTGAGCGATACGTATACTTCCGTTTGAAATAGTGACTTTACAAAATTATTATAAATATATAAATCTGGGTTCATAAATTCTTGCATATTAAAAGTTGCATCAAGTTTTTGGCGTCATTGCCGAGGGTTTAAATCTTCTAGTAGTGGTGTCAAATTCTTGTATTTTTAGGTATATAAAGTCATTGTCAAGTTTTTGGTGTCGTTGTTGGGGAAGCTTCGGTAAGAACTTTAAGATAATTTTAGTTGAAGTAATTAGACTTAGACTTGGAAAACTATAGTGTCGTAAGAAAACTATTTTTTGTGTGAAAAGTGTTTTTATAAGAAAAAGTGTTGAAAAAAAAACTGTTTGTGTGAAAAATGAGGTGTTGAAAGTGTTTTGTTGTGTTGAATATATTTCATCTATTATTTTTTTAATTATCAATGTATTGTTTGTTGTGTTGCATGTGTGAATCAAAGGATCTGCAGAACTTGTGTCTTATGATCCTGAGTTTGAAAAAAAGAAAAAAACAAAAATACAAAGAGGACTCAATAAACTAGAAATGGAAATGGAAAACTTTCAAAATAATAACTTTAAAAATCATCATACTTCATTAAAGGAATTATGTAAATCCTACGATAGATGAAATTCACTCAAGTATACAAACCCTTATCGTAGAAGCTGACTCATTTAAAATAAATCCAGAGATTATCCAATTAGTGTAGAACAATCAGTTTGGGGGAACTCCATTGGAGGATCCCTATTTACACTTATCAAATTTTATAGAACTTTGTGTTATATTTCGTTATAACGGTATGTCAAACGATGCTGTCAGACTAAGGCTTTTTCCTTTCTCACTAAGGGATAAGGCTAAAATGTGGTTATACTCATTAGCACCTGGCTCTATTAAAAATTGGGAGGAGTTAACTCAGAAATTCCTAACTAAGTATTTTTCACCTTCAAGGTACTAAACTTAGAAAATATATTATCTCATTTTGTCAGTGTGAAGGGGAATCAATATACAAAGCCAGGGAAAGATTTAAGGAACTCCTAAGAAAGTGTCCACATCATGCTCTGCCTGATTGGTTAATCATTCAAACTTTTTATAATGAGTTAGTAGAATCCCTTAGGTTTATAATTGATGTTGCTAGTGGTGGATCATTCAACGTATTTGGATGCTTTTTGAAAATATTCTTGTGGCAACTCTTCAAACTTCATCCTTACACTTTAAAAGAACGAATTTAGGATAGAAAAGAAGGGATTTGTGTGCGAGGAATGTTAGGAAAAGTGTGAAGAAAGTTTAGGGTTTTTAGAATAGGAGTAGAAATTTAGATTTCTACCCTTTTGGAGAGATTGGAGAGAAGATTTTGGGAGAATTTGTATGGAGATGTTCTAGCATTGCATGGATCGGTGGGAGGCTTTGTGGGAGAGATATACGTCTTTCTTTCATAGGGGAAAAGCTAAGTATTGTGTTCTTCATTATCTTTTGATTTTAGTAAACACTTATCTAGTGGATTTGCTTTGGTTAAATGAAATTTTCGTTGTGTTTTCTTCATGCTTTGTGATGGTCTTCTCTCACTCTCTCTTCTTGTTTGGAAATAATGGCATGAGAATATTTTGTCGTTGTTTTAATTTTATCGTTGTTTTAATTTTACTTTCCTTTTGTAATGAGTAGAATTCATGCTTAGGATTTTGTGATGCATTTTTGGAAGCAGATTTAATTATCAATGTGATGGTTCTTACTTGCACATTATTTACATTACAATAAAGGCCTGTTGTAGAGAGAAAATTTGTTGTAATTGCATTAAGACCCAAAAGGGTTGTGTAATTCTCAACAAAGTAGAACCACATTCAGATTCTATGGATTGTTAAGGGCATGAGCGTTGAATGCAAATAAATAAGGAAATATACTTTGATGGGCGTAGAATTGGAGATGTTAGGGTGACAGACTAAAATCTCAAATTCGGTCCTATTGTTTGAGTACTGAAGTGGAGATGTTAGCCCTCAGGTGAGGGGAACGTGGGAGCTGTGAAGTGAGAGCCGGTATCCTCCCAGCCACGCCACGGATTCAGTAAACAAGCATAGGATTAGTAAATGTTCCTTATGCCTGGACGAAAGGGTAAAGAATAGGATTACTCCATTTTGGCACATACAATATTTAATGCATCAAATTCCCTTACATTATCCAATTCCTTACATAAGAATAGTAGTTTTTAATATCTTAAAATTCTCCAAACCAATTCATCCAATAAAGGTTATCTTTAGAATTAATATTTGTATTTAGTTATAGTTACTATCTTTACATTTAACACTTGCATTTAGGAGTACTTGCTAAATAAAACATCATTTTAATCGACTTTCCAAACTAAGGACTAATTGTAGTAGACTAAGATTTGACTAAGGACCTCTTACCTCGCTTTCCTGTGGGATCGATAAAAAGGACTCCACTAGAGCCCTGTATTACTTGAGTGATACGTATACTTGCGTTTGAAATTATGACTTTACAAAATCATTATAAATATATAAATTTGGGTTCATAAATTCTTGCATATTAAAAGTTGCATCAAGTTTTTGGCGTCATTGCCGAGGGTTTAAATCTTCTAGTAGTGGTGTCAAATTCATGTATTTTTAGGTATATAAAAAGTCGTTGTCAGCTAGGCTAGGAGGATACTAGCTCCCACTTCAGAGCCGCCACTTCCCTTCCACTGAAGGCTAAATCTCGCTTTAGTTTTTAAACACTAAGATCACATTGGAGATTTTTTGTCTGTCACCCTTGAAATCTTCAATTCTACACCCAAAAAAGTATCTTTTCCTATTTATTTGCACTTAATCCCATGAACAAAATACTCCTTCATGGACTTAAATGTGATTCTCACTCTGTTGTAGAACTTATACTCCATTTCCCGGATCATATGTTTCACATCATATTTTAACAATTCAATTTGCCAGATTGAAAAGTAAATTAAGAGCGGAATTGAAAAACCATCACAATTTATAATTAAAACTTCTTCTAGCATGCATCCCAACATCCTAAACATGAATCCTACACATTGCAAATGAAAACAAAGAGGAAAATAATGATATAATCTTCTCATGCCACTATTTCCAAACAAAGAGGAAAGAGTAAGAGAAACACATCACAAAGAACGAAGAAAACACAACAAAAAACTTATTAAATCAAAGCAAATCCACTATATAAGTGTTTAAAAAATTATAAGATAATGAAGAATACAATACTTAGTTTCTTCCCCTTGAAAGAAAGATGAAAATCTCTCTGACAAAGTCTCTCGCTGATCCATGCAATGTTAGAACATTCCGTTACATATTCTCTCAAAATCCGCTCACCAATCTCTGCAAAAAGGTAGAAATCTACGTTTCTAATTCTTTTCTAAGACCTCTAAACATTCGTCACATTTTCTCACTCACACACACACACTCTTTCTGACATAGAGGCACTCTATTATAGTGCAGGGATGGATTTTCCAAGAGATGCCTCAAGTAACCCTCCAAAAAGAGTCCAAATACATTGAATCTTCTAAAAATTCATCCAACCCCGCCTCTAAACCTTTGCGGGTACTGTTGGAGCTGTTTTGGCGTCATTTTCTGCTCTCTGGCGAGCAGCTCCACCATTTTGCTTCGTTTGGCTCCGTTTTAGCTCTGTTTCGCCCCATTTTAGTTGTGTTGCGTTCCTAACAGATAGACCTATATAATAATCATAAAAAAAACTTTCTTTAAAGTTGAATTTCAGTCAAAAATGTGTAAGAAGTGTAAATTAGATTAAGCATAGAAAGACATATCAAAATGTGCTAGGACAAAATCTTCTTTCTTGCTTGTTTTTGCTTCAAATTGCATCGTTTATACTTATTTTTCTCCAAAACTTTATTTTCTGTACTTGAAACTAAAAATATATAAAATATCTTCCTTTAAAGTGCAATATCATTGAAAGTCACTAAATATAAGCATTAAAAACATATGAAAAATTTAACATTTTTTAGGCATATAAAAATCCATCAAAAAACATAACTGTTACTTGTCTTCAAGTAACCCTTTTACTAAATAAAAATATGGCATAGGATAGAGATTAACTTATAAACTTCTATACTTTATTTTAATAAATAAACTAGTAAAATTTAAAAAAACCTTTAATAACTTAGATTCAAACTCTAAGTCTAAGAACACTTAGCAATCAAATTTAAGATTTATGAATCTTTATTCATTTCAAGAAGAATTGCAATTTATCATATCAAGGATACTTAGAACATTCGTATGAAAAAGAACTTCATGAAAACTTTACTAGTAAGCTACTAATATTCTAATACAATTTTAGAAAATGTAATAAAGCCTTTTTTTTAAGTTGATTCAAGTGAAGCCAATTTTTGAACTTCACTATCCTCTTCTTAAAGTCAAAACTCCTTATCTTTCTTCACTTTTAAAATTCATATTAGTTTATGATTTTTCATAAAGTTTCATTCTTTTCTTTTTACATGAAACTCTAAAATTCTTAATACTTCAAAAATACAACTTCTCTTACTTTTAAATAGAAAAACATAATATTATCCTTTCATAACAAATATCTTTAACTTTAGAATTAATCATCATTAATAAAAACTTTTACCCTAAATTTACCATAATATTTACAAACATAAATATAGTCATTTAAAGTTAAACTCCAATATCCAAGTTCATGTTAAATTAATTTTAAAAAAATAGTTAATTGAGGACAAATAAAATTTAGTTTACTTCTTTTTAAAAGAAAATTTTCTTTTCCCCCAATTTTGCATTTTTAAATATCTTACACTTGATTCCATAAAATGTAGCAGGAAGAAAAAGTAATAGTTGAATCTACTGACTACGACAACCTCTTATCAAATTTATATATATTCATAATCAGGATAGAATGACTGCAGGAGAAAGTAAATCTAGCCTAAAACATGCTTGCAATAATATTAAACTAAAAGAAAGTATATTAACTTTAACATCTATTTTTCTTCCTACCCCCAAACTTAATTTTTAACATGTATATCATTTAGTGCAGAAAATATAAGTAGGAAGAAAAACAATTTAGAAATTCTATCTACCACAAATGTCTATCAAAAATATCTACAGTTATTTATCAAGATATAAAACTTGTAGTAGAATGTAAATCTAGACTAAACATGCCAGAATGAAATTAACTAAATAAAAGTCTAACTAGCATAACATGTATCAGCATTGAAATATAAAACTATTCTTCAAGTCTTATAAAATTTAACACAAACACAAACAAACAAACAAGATAAATGAGGTCAATTCTTCCTCCATCTCATCGCATCTTACTAACTTACTTCTATTTTCTAATAGAATCAATACACAGATATATTGGGTACTTATAAATGATTTTATAGATTCTAATCCCAAAGCTAAGATTATCCCTTATATATTGGTTCTTGAGCACCAATCCCAGGTATCACCATATCTCATTAATTAAGCACCACTAACAGTTATAAGGATCGTTTATTATCATCCACATATTACTCATCAAATAAGTTCGTGACTCCTATTAAATGAAAATAAAGTGAGAGAAAGGAAGTAACAAATTTGAGATGGAACTGTCATTTTTAGAATTCATGATGTCTCTTATAAAACTTAAGTTCGGATGAGACCCGGATTGTAGTGGACTCGTTAATCGAACTACTATAAGAGAACATACAAGTCTAACCATAATAAGAAGTTAAAAATTCACCTCCCTCATGACACACAAAAAGCAAATTAAACCACTAACAATCCAAACATCTACCAATCATCAATCAAACTGATCAATCCACACTAAAGCAAACACAATACAACATTAACAATCATAACTCTCAATCACACTAAATCAAAATACACTGATAATTATGGGTTGCCTCCCAGAAAGCATTTGGTTTAACTTCGCTAGCCCGACAAATGATTCCACTTAGATCAAAATTCTAATTAAGCAATCCTTGATCAATCGCCCAATCTTTTCCAGCTGTAGGGATACCTACAAAGTCCTCAAATTTAAAATTTTCTTTTAGCTCTTCCTTTATAGATTGATTCATATCCTTATTCCTCATATTTCCTTTGAGATCCAATATTTCTCTAGTAATTTTCTCAATTTTCATATTAATATCATCCTTGAAATTTATAAGAAATGGATCTTTATATGATACTTCATGATCTCCCAAATTTTGGATTGGATTCTCTCTAGATAATTTAGATTCTCGATCAAAGTTTTCTAGGTTGCTCTTGTCTTTTGACCAAAGGAAAAAAATGTTGAGATTTTTATACCTATTTTATACTATTTTTGATGATATTGCACTTTAAAGAAAAGTATTTTTGATGTTTTATTGTAGGAATGATGAATTAGGGTTATTGGAGCAAAAAGATGCAAAAAGGAGCAAAATTGGAGAGAAAAGGACCAAATAGTAAAAATTTGAACTAGGGCGCCGATGGCGAGATTTTCCGGAGACTCCAGAATTAATTCACTTATAAGGCCCACCGACGACGCCCTTGAGCTGCCGACAACGAGCTTGGTGGTTATGTCCAACCAGGCTTTTGATGAGGACAAATTTTGGAGGTGTGCTTAGGCAACTATGAGGAAAGCTCATCCATAACTTTAAAAGAAGATTTTGGCCAAAAGTTAGAGAGGTCCTGGATGTTAGAGAGGTCATGGATGTTAGAAAGATCCTGGATAATAGAAAGGTTACATTAGTGTGTAGAGAGTTTACTAGAGTGTCAAAATTGTGAGGAATTCTTCGAGAGATTGTAAGAGTGGAGGGAAAGTGAAAGATTTCTTCCTCCTTGCAGCTTCGAAGAGGAATTCTGTGTGTTGTAAAGACAGGAAGATATTCAGAGGAACTTCGAGGAGTTATCTTGGGGAGAAATTAGAGATAAGTTTATTTATTGTTGTAGTTTGTATGAATTTGATTTTATATATGAATTCTGAGTTTTATTGTGTTTTTCCCATGAGATTTGAGTAGCTTTCTCTGTCTTTCTCCTTGTCTTGAGATTTGTGAAATGGTGATTTGAATTGGTGAAGCCATTAAAATATTTAAGAAATTGTGATGATCTTTTCACTTTGATCTTAATTTACTTTCAATCTGCCCAATTGATTTGTTAAAATATGTCGAGTTTTATAACTAAAGTGAAGATTACATTTAAGATTCAGGGAGGTCAAAGCCCTTGGAAGTTGAGTGCAAATAAATAGGGAAATAAAATTACCGGGCGTAGAATTGGAGATTTTAGAGTGACAGACTAAAATCCCCAATTCGGTCTTATCGTTTGGGTGCTAAAGTGTAGATGTTAGCCCTCAGGCGAGGGGAACGTGGGAGCTCCGAAGTGAGAGCTTGTATCCTCCCAGCCTAGCCACATATTCAGTTAACAAGCGTAGGATTAGTCAATGTTTTTTATGCCTGGAGCAAAGGGTAAAGAATAGGTATGCTCCTATTTGACACAATATAAATTGAATTAATTCATTTTATCCATTCACTATAATTTCTTGACAAGGAGAATGATGCTTTCTTATATATTAAATATCACATTAAAAACTTCATTAGTATAATTAGTTATTTAAGAGTTATTAAAATTACATATTTATTTCAATTGCCTAGTAGTGACAGTTAAACAAATTGAATTTAGTTGTTGCGATTGAGTATTTCTTTTTCTAAAATCTTAGTTTGTAGTTCTAATATTGCTCCCTGTGGGATCGATATCTAGGACTCCATTAGAGCCCTATATTACTTGAGTGATACGTAAACTTGCGTTGATAAGAGTTACTTTACAATTATTGAATATATTATATATCCATCTTTATTGAATATATAACTGTTATTAAGTTTTGGTACAATTGCTAAGGAATTAAATCTTTTAGCAACAGTATTAAATACTTATATTTTTAAGCATATATAGAGACGCTGTTAAATTTTTGGCACCATTAACGGGGAGTAAACAAAAATTACAATTAGAGTAACGGACAAATTAGGATTATAAGAAAATTTTTGCTTGAATTGCAACTTATTTATATATTTAGTTAACTGTTTTACTGTGTACTGATTTCAAGTTGTATGCATAAATTTGGACCTAAAAATCTTATACTTTACGATTCAGAATTAGAACACACTGTTAGAAAAATTAGAAGATTGAGAAGAGAACCTAGAAATTCTGATACAATGGAAAACAACATGAACCATCAAGGAATAGAAAATGAACACTAACCTAGACCCCTATGAGATTATGCAAATCCTACAGAAGATTAAATTCACTTATCTATCCAAAATCCTAATGTAACTGATAACTCATTTGAGCTTAAACCTGCTATTATCCAAATGGTACAAAACAATCAATTCGGAGGTACACCAAATGAAGATCCTAATTTACACCTCATTAGTTTTTTAGAACTGTGTGCTACTTTTAAATATGACAGAGTTTCAAACTATGTGATTAGACTTAGAACTTTTCCTTTTTCACTAAGGGATAAGGCTAAGATGTGGTTAAATTCTTTAGCACCAGGATTTATTAGAACTTGGGGAGAACTTTCATAGAAATTTCTATCCAAATATTTCCCTCCATCCAAAACTGCTAAACTTAGAAATGACATAACATCGTTTTGTCAAATTGATGGAGAATCAATATACGAAGCTTGGGAGAAATTTAAAGATCTTCTTAGGAAATGCCCTCATCATTCGTTACCAGATTGGTTGATAATTCAAACTATTTATAATGGATTTGTGGGATCACTTAGATCGATTATAGATGCTGCGGCTAGTGGTTCTAAATGTCAAAACCTTTTGATGAGGGCTATTCGTTAATAGAAGTGATGGCTACCGACAATTTTCAATGGCCCTCAGAAAGGGTAAATCCTAAAAGTGTAGCTAGTATCCATAATTCTAATGCAATATCTATGTTAGCTTTGCAGATTACTGCAATATCAAAAAAAAAAAACTAGATCATTATGGGATGAATTATTCTCCAACACCTCCTATGATGGAAGAGAATTCATCTAGACAATTTCTAGATGTTCAACCTTTGTACGAGACTTTAAATGCTATTAATAGACCCAACAACCATTATTTGAACTATTATAACCCAGCTTGGAATAATCATCCAAATTTTAGTTGGAACAACAATTCTTCTATAAATCAACAACGGGCAAACAACCAAACAAACCCATTAGGAAATTCATCCAACGAAGGAAATGTTAACTATAGACCTTCTTATCCTCCAGGATTTAATAATAACACTCAAATTAAGAAAAAGAAGTTGTTCATGGAAGAGCTAATATTAAACATGGGTCAACAATTGCAAATTCAAGGAAATAAATTAAAAATTCAAGGAAATCAATTACAAAATCAAGGAACTGCTATTAAGAATATTGAAAATCAATTAAAGCATATCACTACTGCGCTTAGTAACTGAACATTAGGAACTTTTCCTAGTACTGTGGAACCAAATCTTAAAGATCAAGGAACAGAACAGATAGAAGCGATACAATTACGAAGTGGAAAAGAATTGGAGACAAGAGTGCAAAAAGAAATGGAAACTGAAAAAGAGTTACTGGCCATTGTGTATGCTTTGGAAAAATTTAGATCTTACTTAATTGGAGCTAAATGTGTTGTGCACACTGATCACTCTGCTATTAAATATCTAATGCAAAAGAAAGATGTCAAACCAAGATTGATTAAATGGATACTTTTGATGCAAGAATTTGATCTTGTGGTTTTTGATAGAAAGGGAACTGATAATCAAATTGCTGATCATTTGTTAAGATTAGAAAATCATGAATTACCGATAATGAAATTACAGAAAGTTTCCCTGATGAGCAACTTTATAATATTAATGAGTGGAAAATACCATGGTTTTTTAATATTGTTAACTATATTGTAAGTAATATTTTGCAACCTTTGCTGATATTGCAACAACAAAGGAAATTCATTCATGATGTGAATGCATATTTTTACGATGAGCCTTATTTATATAAACAATGTAAGGATCTGATTATGAGAAGATGTGTACCTTATGAAGAAACTGAGCTAATCATTCAGAAATGTCATAATTCTGAATTTGGAGGACATTTTGGTATTGATAAAACTGCTTATAAAATTTTACAAGCTGGATTTTATTGGCCTACTATCTTTAGAGATGTTTATAGATACATAAAAACTTGTGATCTATGTCAACGAGTAGACATTATATCTAGAAGAGATGAAATGCCTCTAAATTTTATGTTAGAAGTTGAGATCCTTGATGTTTAGGGATTAGATTTTATGGGGCCATTTATTCCTTCATTTGGGAACTTATACATATTAATTGCAGTAGACTATGTTTCTAAGTGTATTAAAAAATAAGCTTTACCTTGTTGTGATGCTAAAAGTGTTTCAAGATTTTTAATGAAAAATATTTTCACTAGATAAGAAATGCCTAGAATGATTATCACTGACGAAGGATCCCATTTTAGGAATAAATACATTCAGAGATTGACAGAAAAATTTAACATTATTCATAGAATTTTTAGTGTTGATCACCCTCAAACCAGTGGGTTAGCTGAAGTTTCTAATATAGAGATTAAAAAAATACTTGAAAAGACTGTAAACCCTAGTAGAATAGATTGGTCCACTAGACTGGATACCGCATTGCGGGCTTACAGGACTGCTTATAAAACTCTTATTGGAATGACTCCTTACAGATTGATTTTTGAAAAGACTTGTCACTTACCAGTAGAATTGGAGCATACAGTATATTGGGCGAATAAAGAATTCAATTATAATTTGAAAGATGCTGGTAAGAAGAGATTGTTATAATTAAATGAATTGGAAGAATTAAGAAATGAATCTTATGATAACAATATAATTTATAAGGAGAAACTAAAGTTATGGCATGATCAAAAGATTAATGAGAAGAACTTTGAACCAGGACAAGAAGTTTTTCTTTACAACACTAGACTGAAGTTATTTTCTGAGAAAATGAAGTCTCGTTGGTTAGGACCCTTTACTGTGACTCAAGTTTATACTTACGGAGTTGTTGAAATTGAAGATCAAAAGACTAGAAATAGATTTAAAGTAAATGGACACAGATTAAAATTATATTTTGAGGTTAAAAGACCAAATTTTAAAGAGGTGTTAATGATCAGTCAACTTGAATAATACCTGAATAAGTCAGGCTGACAACATTAAACCAAGCACTTTATGGGAGGCAACCCATAATTATCTTTATTTTATTGCGATTATAGAGGTTCTTATTTGAAATTATAGTTATTTTGTGGTAGTATTAAGCTCTACTACTCTTATTTACTCTTGAGTCAACATAAGAATTGGATCCATAGAGAAAAATTGGAACGCATTCGGACCAGCGCGAAACTATACAATTTTTGCCTTGGGCGCCAAATGTGCCCTCGACGTCGCCGATGGCGGGTTTTTCCCGAGAGTCTAGGAAAAATAAATATAGAAGCTTGCCGACGGCGCACTCGACCCCGCCGACAGTGAGACTTGCGAGATGGCAGTTTCTGGAGTTTGAATGGCGGTTTTTGGTAGTTTTTGGGCAGGAGTTACCCTTTTAAACTCTCAATTTTGATTTCTAGGTTCATATTTCCCCCAAAAACAAATTGAAACTCCACCAATTTCATTCCTATGGCATCCAATTCCCCTGATAATCCCAGAATGCTAGTGTTCAATCGGTAAAAGTTTATTAGTGCGATAGCGCAATGATTCTTCAACAAGGTACTGATGAAGAAAAGGTTGATCAAGGAACGAGGATTCATGAATTGCAGATTGAATAATCCCTTGATGACCATTGAAGAGATGATAGTGCGGTGAAGATGGGAAGTGTTGTGCTATATGACCGACTTTTTGTGTAAATCAACAATTACAAGAATTTGATGACGTTACTAGAAGATTTAAATTCCAGCCACGATGCCAAAAACTTGACTACGACTTTATCTATATATGTTTAATTTAATAAAGATGTATTAATATAATATTCAATAATGTTAAATTCAAATTTGTCAACGCAAGTATGCGTATCGCTCAAGTAATATAGAGCTCTAATGGAGTCCAAAATATCGATCCCACAAGGAGAAATAGAATACTACGGACTAAGATTTAATAAAAAGTAATACTTCAACTACAACGATGTTCAAGTTGCTTATCTGTCACTAATAAGCAATTGAAATAAGTAGATAATTTAGATAATAACTAATTATAGAAAATAGTGTTTAATTGTGATATTCAACATATAAGAAAACATCCTTCTCTTTACCAAGAAATTATAGTGAATGGATAAAATGAATTAGTTCAATTTATATTGTTCCAAATAGGAGCATACCTATTCTTTACCCTTTGGTCCAGGCATAAAGAACGTTGACTAATCCTATGCTTGGTTACTGATTCTACGGCTAGGCTGGGAGGATACCGGCTCTCACTTTGGAGCTCCCACATTCCCCTCACCTAAGGGCTAACATCTACACATCAGCACCCAAACGATAGGACCAAATTGGGAATTTTAGTCTGTCACTCTAAAATCTCCAATTCTATGCTCGATAGTAATATTTCCCTATTTATTTGCACTCAACTTCCAAGGGCCTTGACCTCCCTGAATCTTGGATGTAATCTTCACTTTAGTTGTAAAACTTAACATATTTTAACAAATCAGTTGGCCAGATTGAAAGTAAATTAAGATCGAAGTGAAAAGATCATCACAATTTCTTAAACATTTTCATGACTTCACTAATTCAAATCATAATTTCATAAATCTCGAGACAAGGAGAAAGACAGAGAAAACTACTCAAAACTCATGGGGAAAACACAACAAAACTCAGAATTCATATATAAAATCAAAGCCTTACAAACTATAACAAGTAAATAACTTATCTCTAAATTTCTCCCCAAGAACACTCCTCCAAGTTCCACTGAATCTCTTCCTTTCTTTACAGCACACAGAATTCTTCTTCGAAGTAGCAAGGAGGAAGAAATCTCTCACTTTCCCTCCACTTTTACAATTTTTTCAAGAATTCCTCACAATTCTACACTCTAACAAGCTCTAAAAGTCTCTCCCAACATTTCAAAACCTTCCTTCTTTCTCCTTCTCCCCTTTATTTTTGGCCAAAATGTTCTCTTTAAAGAAGTGGATGAGTTTTCCAAAGAGTCGCTTACGCACCCCTCCAAAATCTGGCCTTATCCATTGTACATGTCACATAACCGTCAACCCTGACATTGGCGGCGTCGATGGCGCCGTCTGCGGCCTTCCAGAAAATTTATTCTGTAGCCTCGGGGAAAGCTCGCCGTCGGCGCCCTAGTGCAATTTTCCACATTTTGGTCCTTTTTGCTCCAAATTCGCTCCTTTTTTGCATCCTTTTGCTCCATTGACCCTAATTCATCATTCCTGCAGGAAAACATCAAAAATACCTTTCTTTAAAGTGCAATATCATTAAAAACAGTATAAAAGAGGTATGAAAATCTCAACATATTTTCCTTTGGTCAAAATCCCCCAAACTTAACTATTACTTGTCCTCAAGTAATTTTAGTACTATATAAAAGTTATGATCTACTGCAGTAATATTTTAATTCAGAAACACTATAAGTTTGATTTAGATAAATATCATAATGAGATTTTCAAAAAAATTCAAGTAATTGAATTAACTCTGTATCCATCATATTATCTAGTCATCAAGCTTTAAGAGTTCTAGTTTTCTATTTATTTCAAGAATGACTAGAGATTACAATATTAAGTCACTTAGAATATCCAAAAGATAAGAATTTCATGAGAACTCTATTAGTAAAAAGATTTATTCCATAAATATAAGTTCAGGAATGTATTTAAGTTTTCCCTTAAGGTAGGTCCAGTGAAGCTAATTTTTTATTAGGCTATCCTCAAGCTTCTCCTCACTTTCATTTTTCTTTCTTTTCTTTCATTTGGATTGTTTTCAATCCTATATATTTTTTGTTTTCTTTTCAGGGATTGTTTTCAATCCTTTCTTTTTCCTTTTTCAAGTGACGATTACTATATCTGGATAGCCTTTTAATGATTTTGAACTTCACTTTTCTTTCCCTAAATTTGAAACTCAAAGCATTTCTTACCTTATAA
>NEWO01000084.1:323205-379711 GCA_003013225.1 Phalaenopsis aphrodite
GTTCCTCTAAATCTCTTCCTTTCTTTACAACACACAGAATTCTTCTTCGAAGTAGCAAGGAGGAAGAAATCTCTCACTTTCCCTCCACTCTTACAATTTCTCGAAGAATTCCTCACAATTATACACTCTAACAAGATCTAAAAGTCTCTCCCAACCTTTCAAAACCTTCCTTTTTTCTCCTTCCCCGCTTTATTTTCGGCCAAAATGTTCTCTTTAAAGATGTGGATGAGTTTTCCAAAGAGTTGTTTTCGCACCCCTCCAAAATCCGGCCTTATCCATTATATATGTCACATAACCGTCGATCCTGCCGTTGGCGGCCTCGATGGTGCTGTCGGCGGCCTTCTGGATAATTTGTCCTGTAGCCTTGGGAAAAGCTCGTCGTCAGCGCCCTAGTACAATTTTCCACATTTTGGTCCTTTGTACTCCAAATTCGCTCGTTTTTGCATCTTTTTGCTCCATTGACCCTAATTCATCATTCCTGCAAGAAAACATCAAAAATACCTTTCTTTAAAGTGCAATATCATTAAAAATAGTATAAAAGAGGTATGAAAACCTCAACATATTTTCCTTTGGTCACTATACTACCGCCGCCATGGTTGTTCCCGTGGTGAAGGAATTTTATGCAAATTTGCATGAAATTACCCAAAGAGTCATTTATGTGTGAGGTAGATGGATCACTTTCACTCAGGCACGAATCAATGAATTATACATGATCGAGAACATTCCTGTCTGCCACTATTCCAACTTCGTCCCAACAAGAAACCAGATGAATGAGATTTACTAATATTTACTGGATGAAACTTAAGACTGGGAAATGAGAGAAAACGTGTATGTTAATTTTTTGCGACACTCCTAAATCCCATTTTGAAACACTAGCACATCTTCATTTCTGCGAAACTATTATCGACAATGAAGATTGGTAAAATTTTTAAAGAAAGTGCTATTCTGAATTACTACATCCAAAGGTGACTGCCGATCGATAATGGATCAATAATTGTGAAGTCAATTTTGGGCTTGATTGTTCATGGATAAACTTATGGGCATGGACACCCTTCCAAAATTTTCTCACATTGCAGTCAGTTCCAAGTATCCTACGAAAATTGTGAAAAGATACTTTTACCTTGGAAGCCATTGGACCCAACTGAGAGATTCCCACCTTTTGAAGATGAAAATGACATGACTATTATAGTAAATCAAGCATCTCAGAATTCACTGCCAGTTAAAACCTTAGTTCCTGACAAGACTCTGGTGATCCTGTGCAGAATCAATAAATTGGAGGAGGTAAAAAATGTCATCAAAGCAATTAATAATATCTCTGATTTCTTCGGTAATCTAGACTAGACGATGAAAGAACATTTTTCTCACTCTGGATATTTAGAAGATAGTTTGATACGACTGATGAGGAGGATGAAATTGATAGAAGAGGATTCTACTGAAGAATTTCCATACGACACCTTTTATAACCTCTTTGTTCATGTGCAATCAATGGGTGATCTCACTGGAGAATCTAGTACTGAATCTGAAGAATAGTAGATTTATATTGCTACTTGTCTCTATGTGTGTAATTTAGTCTAAACTTTGCATTTACTTTGCTTTAGAATTATGCTTTTAGATCTCTTATAGTTGAGACTAAGCATAAGATGTTTTGTTTTCAGCATTTTGAGTGTTGTGGCATGGATTGGGATGCTGAATTAATGTAATGAGTTTGAGAAAATACCAAACTTAGTGTGTTATGTAACGTATATTATACATCTTGGAATTTATATATAAATATGATGTTTTGTGTTGAGAAAGTTTATTTTTGATAAGTACATCATTTGATCACTTAAGAATATGTCTATAATGATTGAACAGATGTTGTTGAGGCTTGAAATTGATCGAAATCATAAAAATCTGAAAATTGAACCAAATCAGTAGAGCCCGCCGACGGCACCCTCAACGCCGCCGACGATGGATTTTTCCCGAGAGTTATGTTCACATTTCAATAGAGCGCACTGACGGCGCCGAACACCCCGCCAATGTTGAGCTCACAAAAAAATACCTTTAACCACGATTTTGACCAGTCAACCGCCACTATTCATCATCCCCTTCCTCCTAAAAACACGATTTTCAACCTAGGGCCTGAGAGATCTTAGATTTGGGGCGATTTCAAGGCTTTTTGACACCGGATTTGATTATCTCTAGGTAAGAGCTTCAATCCAAACTAAAAATATTTGATTTTCACCATGGATTTCTTTCAAATTAAGGAGATCCAAAAATTTTGAGAATGTGAAGAAAATATTGGGAAGAAATTCATGGAACGTAGTGTTGAACTCTTAGAATTATTTTTGGAAGCCATTATTTACATATTTGAAGTATATTTTGGAATTTTTCTATAATTGTGATTAGATCGAAATGGCTCCACATCAAAAGAGGTGAATTGAGCTCGACGAGTCTCGTTTCGTTAATGTAAAGGCTCAATCAAGATTTACTTAAATATTTGAAGGAAAGAAGTTTATATAAGATCAAGTTTTTGAAAGTCCGGGAGGAGAAATTGAACGAGTTATTGCCGAGCTGAGGTGGGAAAAATTCTTTTACTCCACGAATAAAGTTGTTGCAAATAATGTGTAGGAATTCTACGCCAATGTATTCTATTTTGAAGATGGAATCATTCAAGTGCAGGGATTTCCTGTTGAATTTAATGCCGCCAACATTAACACCTTGTCGGCGTTATTTCAGGTTGGTTTGTGGGGAGTTGCCCGTAAGATGCTGTCAGTCGTCGGAATCAAAATCCCGTCGCCCGCTTCGGAAGGATGTTGAAGTATGAAATCAAACTGACCCCATATTTTTCATAGTTTAAAATGAAAGAGCACTGTACCTCAGATCCTATATCTATCCCGAAGGATAAACACAAGACTTAAGGATGAGGCTCGATCAAATAAACTAAGGAAAGTATGACGTTCGTTTGGTCTGTGAAACCTTTATATTTGCCGACAAGTTCCCTTATTTAATATAAATGATTAAATAGGGTTTATATTAAGCTGGGTTTGGACATGCTTCTTATAGGGTCAAGCCCCTGTAGTTAATTACATCTTAAATGACCAAAGTCACCCATGAAGACTCTCGATAAAAATCAAGGAATATTATGTTCAAGGAATTTCAAAGGGTAGGGCTCTTTAACGAAATCGGACATAGAGGTGTGAAAGGGGATTGATTCAAATTTAGAACATTTTGTTGTGGAATCCAAAGAAAGAGGAACTAAGGGATGTCATGGATCCAGAGGAGAACCCCGGTGACTTCCCAAGCTATCCTAATGTTTGGTTGCAGTTTTGAGGAGAAATATTTAGGTGTTTCATCCTGCTAATTTTTTTAGTTAGGGATTACATTCGTGTGAAATGATTACACAAATAGCCTGAAAGATGTGAGGATTTAGGTCGTGACAAACGACAACCTCAAAATCCTAAGACGAGTTAGGGCTTATATTATATAGCAGGGCTATACAAAGGCCTAAAGATAAGGTGAGAATTTATGTTGCATAAGCAAGCAACCTCAAAGTCCTATGGCTTTGTTGTTTTAAGTTTAAGGAAGGAAGATTGGTTTAGCTGGGGAAGACAGGTTTTGCTATTGAAGATGGCCATGCTGCCCACCATGCTAGCTCCAAGTTCCTTGCCACGAAAAGTTTGAGTTATCTAGTGTGTCAAGTTATAATGTCAAATCAGGTGGCCCTATGGTTAAAGTTCCTTAAATTTTGTGAGGGCATATTAAAATTGATTAGAGCGACACCGGTTAGGATCCTACGGTTCCCTCATTCCGGCATCACTATTTTCTATTGGATTCACTTAGTCCAAATGAACTTACTAAACCCAGCTTAATGAGTTCCATAATTTCATTTAAACCGTGGGAAGCCTCGTTAGCAACCGTAGGTTACCTCCTCCGAGGGATTCCCGATCATCCGATAGAGACATCTTAATTTAGTTGAAGTTTTGGTTTTTTGTGCGATGTTTGTGTTTAAATTTTGAGTTGTTTTTTATTTTGCATGTTGTAGCGATGAATTTTATCTTGGTTGATTTTAGCTTTGGTTTTGGTTATGGTTATGGTTATGGTTTTGGTTATGTGGCTATCCTTATAGTTTCAGTTTTCATGCAGGGTATCATCGTTGTTTAGCATGGAAAATTACAGGTATAAAAAGATCAGAGGTTTCCCATTCCCCTCTTTGAATTAGGCCTAAATGTTAATTAAGGCAAGATTTCCAAAATTACACATTTGCCCCTAAGGCTCTAACACTTCATAATTTGCCAAATTCAATTGAAATGACTTCAAAATTTTTATCTTACCTCATTCATGGGCCAATTAAGACATCAGAGGAGAAAATGTGATTTTTCAAAATTTAATTTACTTTATGTAATTATTTTCATTCAAAAATAAGATTTTTCAAAGAAAAATCCTAACTTGACCATGGTAAATTCTAATCCCTTGAAATTTTTATTGGATCTAGACCTATACTAGATAAGCCTTTGGACCAAATTTCATAATTTTTTGAATGCTCTGCGATTTATTAGAATTATTTTAAGTTCTGGGTTATTTAATAAAAATAAAATATTTTAAGTGGTGAAAATTAAGCTTTGTATTTTTGAAAAAACTCTCTAAGGTCAGAGAACCCAAAGGAGCAAATTTTATATTTTTTATTTTTCTTTGATTTACTGGAATTATTTTAGTGATAAACTCATTTTCAGCCTTTAAAGATTATTTTTATGCTTTGAAATTAAATATCTTTATTTGGAAAATCAGGAAAAATATTCTAATTGTTCTTAAGTGATTAGGAAGCAATTTAGAACATTTCCATGAGTTTTATTATTTTTGTGATTTTTATAGATTTTTAATTATTTAAATATTTAAAATAGGCTAAAAACCAAGTTCTTATTTTAAATATCATTTTATTTTTAAGAAGTACTCCTGATCACAGAGAACTCAAAAAACTAAATTTCATAATTTTTTGAGTTATATTTTGATTTTTAAAAATCATTTAAATGTTAAAAGTGGTATTTATCTTTAAAAATTAACTTAAGTTGTCAAAAGAACTAAAAATATTTTGAAATTTTTATGATGATCTCTGGATCATAAATCATAGTGGAGATCAAAAATCAAGTCATTTGAATGTTTAAATTTTTCAAAAATTAATTATCTTAGTGATTTAGTGTTTGTAAAATTTAAGGATATTTTAAATGACTTGACCCATGAAATTATTTCCAAAGGTTTCTCTAGTCATGGTTGACCTTCCAAAATTTTCTTAGCATTTTATAATCAATATGCTAATTTACATGATTATTTTAAAGAAATAATATGAAATAACTTGAAAAATATGGGTCTTTGTATAGAAAACTCCTCTGACTTTGAAAAAATCAGAGAATACTTCCCCTAACAGAGGCTACAACATGTCAAAATTTCTAGCCATGGTGATGTGCTAATATGCATGGAGAATCAAATGATCCCAAACAGTGTTTAATTAAGTAAAAATAAAATATTCATTAAATTGACTTGAAATTTGTTCCACATTATTCTCCTTTGTTCAATGATCAAGAGGGTATTTTTATTTTATTTTTGTGATTTTTCTACACAAAGTAATGAATTTTCTAAGTTAAGGGTATTTAAATAAAGAAGAAAAAGCCTTATTTATCTATTTAAACATCGCGTGCTGACAAGATCCTAGGCAGCTCTGAAGGCATGTGTGGCGCGCTCTGGTTGGATGCCACCATCCATGTAGCTTGCTGACTCGGCCCGTTGTTTATGTTCTGAAGCGTTGTCCGGCTCGATCTCCCCCGTCCACTTGATACATGCTTGATCGAACGGTTCCCTGTCATCGTCCCCGATAGAATGATCCCGTGCCCATCCACACTAAAACCCTAAGATCTCAGCTTAGACTCAACCAAATCACTTCGGGTTTGATTTTATGGACTTGTCTAAGTGAGACGAACACATCCGTACGGTTAATGTACCCTCAAATCAAGCTTAAGTAAATGGAGAATCAAAATTAGCTCGGGAGGAGGAGGAGTTTTATACCTTTGCTCTGAGAAGGGAGGCTTCAATCAGAGGTGCTCGCCACATTCGTTGGGGTCCAAGGAGGCTAGAGATTGAGTCCCTGGCCTTGGTGTAAGGCCTAGGTATGAATTCGACCAAGCTTGATTTCAGGTGTTGGTCTAGAGCTATGGTAGAGGCTCTGTGGAAGGGGGATTTGATGGGGCTTTAGCTTTTTTCACTATTGTGAAGGTGTTGGTGAAGTTAATTTGTGTTTGATGGACTGTGGAGGTGTATTAGGTTCTGTCCTAGTTTCCGACAAGGTTTCAAGCCCAAAATTGAGCTCCAACAATGGAAATGCGTGAGGGAAAATGGTTTGAATGCACTAAGGGGATCTTAGGGAAGCACTGTGTGAAGTTTGGAGAGGCCTCTCTAAGGAAATTTCAACACTTTTTCTAACGGCCATGGAGGTGGCCTTTTATAAAAATGGGGTTATGGTGGCTGTCATGGCCAATTAGGAGGTGTAATGTGGTGCTTAGGTGGAGGGCAGAGGAGCTCCATAGTTTTATTTGGATGAGCTGGCCTCTAGGTTTGATTTGGGTGAGGTGCCATGGGGGTGGCTCTCGGTTTTGGGCTTTTCCAGCCACTAGGCTGGCCGGCCGGCCAGGGGGAGGTGGCTAGGAACTTAGGGATCCCAGAGGAATCCATCACAACAATTTAATGCAAATGTGCTTTGATTTGGCAAAGTTATCTTAAGCATGTGCATTTTTTGAAATAAGTTCTCTTAATTTAGGGGACCTTTGGTCCATGGCTTGATTTAGGTGATTTCATTGTGTTTGGACTGGTCACTAAGTCCAACTAATGGCTGTGGTGGGGTTAATTTGGTGGCTTTAAGGTGGTTAGGTCACATTTGGTGCATGGGTCCAAGTGGGTGCAAATGACCAAAACTTGGGTTTGGGCTAGGTTAGCCATGTCAATTGGCCCAAATAATTATTACATTTGGTGTAGATGATCATAACGAATAACTTTGGTGAAGGATGGAAGTGGTTTTGAGTCCAATTGAAGGGTCAATTTGAAGAAATTTTGAACTTTAATCAATTTGGTCAGGTTGGGCTACGCATGGGTCTAGCTTAGGTTAGCCTTGGGCTAAGTCCAAATTGATTATTTTAAATGGTCAATAGGGACCTCATGAAGAGTTTTCAACATGAATTGGATGCCATTTTGGAGGTTAAGGCAATCAATTGGGTGAAATTTGGGGACTTAGCCAATTTGGGGCTAAATTTTGGAATTTTGGATTTAGGCCAAAATCAAATGGATTTGAGACTTTAACAAGGCCAATTGATGGTTGATTGTGATGTATATGAATGTTATAAAGATTTTTCAACATTAATTGAGGCCAATTGACTTAGCTATGGGTTCAATTTGGTGAGATTAGGTCATATGGTCAAAATTGGTGTTTTGACCCAAATCAAAATTGGGCTCAAATTATGGACAAATTGAGCATGTATTTGGTTTATTTTGGTCATATAAAAAGTGAATTTGAGTTTAGGATTGGAATTGGGGTCAATTAAGATCAAATTGATGGACATTTGAGTTGGATTTAGGGAAATTTAAGCCTTTAAAGGGCAATTTGGGGGTTTTGATCAAACATGGTCAAATTGGCCAAATTGGGTCATGAGGTAGTTGAGACAAATGAAATTGAGAATATTTGGTATTTATTGAGATTTGTTGGGAATTTTTGGGATTTTGAGCTATGGAGGGGTATTTTGGTAATTTGGGGTGTTTTAGGGGTAAAAGGCTAAGATGGGTATTTTGGTAGTGTTGAGGTACCAACCATCACCAATAAGCCATGGACCAATGGAAAACCTATTTTGGGTCCTCTACATAGTGGTCTTAGCTAAACCATAGCCCTAGGGCTAGTAGGTTTAGGGGACCATCTACATGAGTATCACAAAAGATCAAGGGATCTAGGCTAGAAATTTGAGTTCAGGGTTGTGAGTGATTGTGGGTGCAGATAAGTGTAGTGAGTGCCTTAGCTCCAGACCAACACCCAAGGTCAATCCTAAGGTCCAACAATTTTAAGGGTGACTCCTCTTGAGTTTCCACCACAGTGACTCCACCTACTAAGTATTTAGAGGTTGAGAGCAATATGTGGAACTTTAAGTTGAGTGAAGAAGATTTTGGAATTTCTAATGGTGAGGGTTCCATGTCTAGTTTTATAGGAATAGTCAACAGGAAAAGTCCTATGGCTAGACCCTAAACTACTAAAGAGGAAAAACTAAACCTCAACCAAAAATGAGGTCAACAAACCTTTTATAAAGTCCCAGACTCTTATAGCTACCATTATGAATCCTTCAGTACTATGGAAGGCCCCTTGAATGATGTGATCAACTTTCTCACTGATGGGAAAGGAACGTGGAAGATTAAACAACGAGAACGGGTAAATTTTTCTACTTCCACGCTGAATGCCACCTCTAAGGCCTGACACTATTTTATATCCTCTACTTTGTTACCGACTTATCACCATAGTGAGGTAACTAGAGATAGAGCTATTTCAAATTTCTGTATTCAGAATAATAGAACTATAAATGTGGGGAGAATTATTTTTAAGAATATATTGACTAGGGCAAGGAGTGAAAAAAGTGGAGAACTAAGACAGCCTGGCCTTATTTATGCACATTGCCAACTTTCTGGATTGGAAGATAGAGGAGATAAGGAATGGGTTTACCCTATGAAACCCAATGGTAAAGCCAATTTGAAAACTTATGAATCCCATGAGAAATGGAGAACTGGAAGTAGAAGTCAAGAACCTTCTACTAGTAGAGATGTCCCCTCTACAAGTTATGACCTTCCACCTTCTAGTTCCTCTACTCTGACTGATTTGATGAATGAGTTGACCTTGCAACGAAAGAGCATGGAGTTAATAAATGAAAGGATTACGGGTTTATAACATTGACATGATTATGATAGTGATTACCTTCAGAGACATTCAATTTTTGATGTAGCTTATTATGAAGCTCAGGCCCGACACTTCAGAGGAGAGCCTGATGTTACTTTTTCAGAGTGCCCCTGATATACTCAATGTCAACCCAATCCACTTGCTGATCAAGGAGATGAAGACATAGTTTGAGATTTTGATATTTGATAGTAGTCAATGCACTTGTACTTGTACTTTTATTTTTGTGATCTTTTGTAATAGAAATGAATGTTTGTGTGTATTTGGACTTTCATTTGTATTATTATGTTGTACTTGGACGATTTTTAATTTTTGTTATAAAGTTAGTGTGGTAGTTAAATTTATATGTGTAGTATAATAGATGTTGAGTAGTATTTTGTAGATTGTAATGTAATGTGAGCTTTATTTCGCATTTTAATTGTAATTATTTGTTTAGTATTGTGGTTGTGTTAAGAAATATTATGTTTGTTTAATGTTTTGGTTTTGTACTCATTTCAAAATTTCATTACCTAAAAATTTCTCTAATGATTTGTATGTGTTAAAAGCTCCTAATGCTACAGACCAGGTGAAGTAGAAATTTTGAGAAGGACTGCAAAAATTTCAGAATGATGAAAACGCCTAAAATACTGAGGTATGATTTATATTTAGAGTTTTTCTTTCCACCTTTATAATTTTATAATGAAAAATTTAAGTTTGGGGGAGGGAAGAAAAATATTAACTTTTAGATGTCCTCTATTTAATTATTTTCAAAAATTATTTATATAATTTTATGTAGTAAATTTAATTGAGGTAACTATATTTTGTAGCTATTTAAATAATATGGTAGATTTAAAGAAATATTTTTGTAATGAAAATTAATTTTGTAACTTAAGATATATTAGTATAGGAGAATAAGACTAATTAACTATTTAAAATAAAGGAAACTATATTTTGAAGTATTAAGAATCTGGAAATTCATTTGAGAAGAAAATATTGGGGCTCAATGATGTAAAAGCTACGAAATATTTATAAGGTAAATGAATGCTTTGAGTTTCAAATTTAGGGAAAGAAAGGTGATGTTCAAAATCATTAAAGGTTATCCAGATATAGTAATCCTCACTTGAAAAAGGAAAAAGAAAGGATTGACAACAATCCCAAAAAAGAAAATAAAAATATATATGATTGAAAGCAATCCAAATGAAAAAGAGAAAAGAAAGAAAGAAAATATGAAAGTGAGGAGAAGCTTGAAAAGATGCCTAATCAAAAATTGGCTTCACTGGACCTACCTAAAGGGAAAACCTAAATACATTCCTGAACTTATATTTATGGATTAGATCTTTTACTAGTAGTGTTCCCATGAAGTTCCTATCATTTGAATATTCTAAGGGACTTAATATTGCAACATATAGTCATTCTTGAAATGCATAGAAGACTAGAACTCTTAAACTTGATGACTAGATAATCTTGTAGCTATAGAGTTAATTTAATTACTTGAATTTTTTTAAAATCTCACTATGATATTTATCTAAATCAAACTTATAGTATTTCTGAATTAAAACTTTATGACATTAGATCATAACTTATATGTAGTACTAAAATTACTTGAGGACAAGTAATAGTTAAGTTTGGGGGATTTTGACCAAAAGAAAATTTGTTGAGATTTTCATACCTATTTTATACTGTTTTTGATGATATTGCAGTTTAAAGAAAGGTATTTTTATGTTTTGTTGCAGGAATGATGAATTAGGGTCATTGTAGCAAAAAGATGCAAAAAGGAGCAAATTTGGAGCGAAAAGGACCAAAATGTGAAGATTTAAACTAGGGCAAAGATGGCGAGCCCAATGGTGCCGACGGCGAGATTTTCCCGAGACTCCAGAATTAATTCACTTAGAAGCCCCACTAACGACGCCCTCGAGCCGCTGACGGTGAGCTCGGCGGTTATGTCCAACCAGGCTTTGGATGAGGATGAATTTTGGAGGGGTGTTTAGGCAACTCTTGGGAAAGCTCATCCACAACTTTAAAAGAAGATTTTGGCCAAAAATTAGAGAGATCAGGGATGTTAGAGAGGTCCTGGATGTTAGAAAGGTTCCAATAGTGTGTAGAGAGTTTACTAGAGTGTCAAAATAGTGAGGAATTCTTCGAGAGATTGTAAGAGTGGAGGGAAAGTGAGAGATTTCTTTCTGCTTGCCACTATGAAGAGGAATTCTGTGGGCTGTAAAGAAAGGAAGTGATTTAGAGGAACTTCGAGGAGTTATCTTGGGGAGAAATTAGAGATAACTTTATTTATTGTTGTAGTTTGTATGACTTTGATTTTATATATGAATTTTTTGAGTTTTGTTGTGTTTTCCCCATGGATCTGAGTAGTTTTCTCTGTCTTTCTCCTTATCTTGAGATTTGTGAAATGGTGATTTGAATTGGTGAAGCCATTAAAATGTTTAAGAAATTGTGATGATCCTTTCACTTCGATCTTAATTTACTTTCAATCTAGTCAACTGATTTATTAAAATATGTTGAGTTTTACAACTAAAGTGAAGATTACATCCAAGATTTAGGGAGGTTGAAGCCCTTGGAAGTTGGGTGCAAATAAATAGGGGAATAAAATTATCGAGCATAGAATTGGAAATTTTAGAGTGAAAGACTAAAAGCCTCAATTCGGTCATATCGTTTGGGTGTTGAAGTGTAGCTGTTAGTCCTCAGGCGAGGGGAACATGGGAGCTTCGAAGTGAGAGCCGGTATCCTCCCAGCTTAGCCACAGATTCAGTAAACAAGCGTAGGAATAGTCAATGTTCTTTATGTCTGGACCAAAGTGTAAAGAATAGGTATACTCCTATTTGGCACAATACAAATTGAACTGATTCATGTTATCCATTCACTATAATTTTTTGACAAGGAGAAGGATGCTTTCTTATATAATGAATATCACATTAAAAACTTCATTAGTATAATTAGTTATTTAAGAGTTATTCAAATTACATATTTATTTCAATTGCATACTGGTGACAGATAAGCAAATTGAATTTCGTTGTTGCGATTGAGTATTGCTTTTTTCTAAAATCTTAATTCATATTTCTAATATTACTCCCTATGGGATCAATATCTAGGAGTCCATTAGACCCCTATATTACTTGAGCAATACGTATATTTGCATTGATAAGTGTGACTTTACAATTATTTAATATATTATACATTCATCTTTATCAAATCTATAATTGTTATTAAGCTTTGGTACAATTGCTGAGGAATTAAATCTTTCAGCAACAGTATTAAATACTTATATTTTTAAGCATATATAAAGTCGCTGTCATCTTTCAAGTTATCTTATAATTCTTCAGGAAATTCTATTATTGGTGTTTCAATATCCTTATCCTCTTCTCTCAACTCAAAGTTCTTTTGAATCCTATCTTCAAATTCTCTTCTAAATATTTGTTCGATAACCTTATATTGGTCATCATTCATCTCTTTAGAATTTATCTCAGTGTCCCTAAGTAAAATCTCTTGGGGGTAACTGTTAATTGAATTAATCATCTGCCCTGACATCAGAATCTCATTCATTTTGTCTGTATACCACAAAATATGTCATTCATTGACTTTGAATAACTCTTTCATAGGATATCTTTTACTTATTTCATCATTCAATTTAGGTTCATCTTGTTATTGAGTTAAATATGAAAATATAAAGACTGGTGGTGTAGATGAATTATCTAAATAGTTAGGCTTTAAAATTGTATGGTGTATATTCATTTTAAGTTCATGAGATTTTTCAATAGATGGAATTAAAAATTTACTATTTTCGATACCGTCACCATTTCACACCTCTTCTGAACATACATACAATCTTCTTTAAACAACATTTTAAACTCATCATGAAAGTCCATTTCAATCTCATCTGTTAACTTACTCTCAAAACTTTTTTGGAAATGGTCTTTATTTAGATAATTAATTTCATCCATCCAAAATCAATCATTATATTTTCTCTCAGCTAGATACTTCATAGCGTTTATAACATCAAAAGTGACATCATGGTCATTAATATTCATAGTCAACTTTCCTTTTTACACATCTATCATAGCTTGTCCAGTAACAAGAAAAGGTCTCCCCAAAATAATGCGATAATCTTTATCTTCCTCCATATCGAATACAATAAAGTCCATAGGAAAGATAAATTTATCCACTTTAACAAGCACGTCTTCTATAACCCCTTTTGTATAAATGATAGATCGATCAGCTAACTGAAGAGTTATAGTAGTGGGAGAAATATCAGCTAAACCTAAACTTTTAAATATAGATAGAGGAATCACTTTAATGCTCGATCCTAAATCACGTAAAGCTTCTCCACATAATCTTTCTCTAAATACACAAGGAATTGTTAAGCTAGAAGGATCTTTAAGTTTCTTAGGAAGCTTTTTCTTAAATATACCATTGCACTCCTCACTTAATGCAACTGTCTCGTAATTCCCAAATTTCCTTTTCTTATTTAATATCTCCTTCATAAAATTTGCATAGCTTAGCATCTGTTTCAAAGCTTCAGTAAAAAGGATATTTATTGTTAACTTCTTAAGTTAGACCATGAACTTTGAAAATTTTTTATCCAACTCATACTATCTAAGTATTTGAAGAAATGGAGGTGGTGGACTTTTTAAATTGATTTTAGTTGGAGATATTACTTTTTCTAGATCCTTGGAAACATGTTCTTTGCATATTTTATTTTTATTTATTTCTCTTACAACTCCTTTCTCTTTTCTGACCACATCCTCTATCTCTCTTCCACTTCTTAATTGGACAACTTCTATTTGTTCAACATTTATCTCTTTAAGGATGATCTCAGAGTTGCTAGGAAGTGTTCTTTGGGGTCTATTGCAAAGTGAATTAGCAATTTGTTCAAATTGATTCTCTATGTTTCTAATCGCAGCATTTTGACAATGCAACTGGTTTCCCATTTGAAATACCACTTTTTCTGTAGACAACTTCTTATCCTCAAAAAGTTGATCATTGTTAGAGTCCGATAAAGATGAAGGTCTATAATTTGTGTTCCTATGATTATTCGAAATCCCATTCGGATTTGCCTAATTATTTTTCCATTGTTCGTTTCCACCTCAGGTAGTATGATACCAATTAAAATTAGGATGATTCTTCCAACCTAGGTTCTAAAAGTTAGAATATGGGTTGTTTATGTTAAAGTTTCATATCATAAGTTAGAATCAATCATCCAACCTAATGAACTTTCCTCACTTACTGGAGTAAATTGAGTCTGGTTCATTCAAAGTTGGTCCAACTTTCTTGATATTGCAGCAACCT
This sequence comes from Phalaenopsis aphrodite, assembly GCA_003013225.1. Classification (NCBI taxonomy): domain Eukaryota; kingdom Viridiplantae; phylum Streptophyta; class Magnoliopsida; order Asparagales; family Orchidaceae; genus Phalaenopsis; species Phalaenopsis aphrodite. The sequence goes on from NEWO01000084.1 coordinate 337,427, forward strand.
GAGATGCAAGAATTGCAATTGCATCTGTATCATGAACACTAGCTACTTTTTTAGAATTTAACCTTGTAGAGGGCCATTGAAATTCATTTTTAGTCATTTCTTCAATTAACGGACATGCTTCATCAAATGATTTTGACATTAATGATCCACCAGGGACATCGTCAATTGTAAACCTAAGGGATTCTACTAACTCATTGTAAAAAGTTTGAATGATTAACCAATCGGGCATAGCATGGTGTGGACACTTTCTTAGTAGTTCATTAAATCTTTCTCAGGCTTCATATATTGATTCCCCTTCATACTGACAAAATGAGATAATATCATTTCTAAGTTTAGCAGTCCTTGAAGGTGGAAAATACTTAGCTCGGAATTTCTGAGTTAACTCCTAATTTTTAATGGAGCCAGGTACTAATGAGTATAACCATATTTTAGTCTTATCTCTTAGAGAGAAAGGAAAAATCATTACTCTAACAGCATCGTCTGACATGCCATTATAATGAAATGTAGCACAAAGTTCTAGAAAACTGGATAAGTGTAAATAAGGATCCTCCGAAGGAGTTCCCCCAAATTAATTGTTCTGCACCAATTGGATAATATCTGGATTTATTTCAAATGAGTCATCTTCTACGATAGGGGTTTGTATACTTGAGTGAATTTCATCTGTTGTAGGATTTATATAATCCCTCAAAGATTTATGATGATTTTCCAAGTTATTGTTTTAAATGTTTTCCATTTCCATTTCTAGTTCTTCAAGTCCTTTCTGTTTTTTGATTTTTTTATTTTTTCTAACTTAGGATCATAAGGCACAAGTCTTGCAGATCTTTTATTTCGCATACGCAACACAACAAACAATACATTAACAATTAAACAAACAAAACAAAAAATATATTCAACACAACAAAATATTTTCACAAACACTTTATTTTTGACACAAACATTTTTTTCACAACACTTTTTTGTACAAAAAATACTTTTCACACAAAAACAGTTTTTACGACACTACAGCTTTCCGAGTCTATAGTTAATTACTTCAATTAAAATTTTCCTAATGTTCTTACCAAAGCTTCCCCGACAATGGTGCCAAAAACTTAATGCGACTTTTTTAGATGCCTAAATTTATATATTCTATATAGTCACAATGATATAAAAGCAAGTGTACGTATCGCTCAAGTAATATAGGACTTTCTGATTAAGCCCCGAATATTGATCCCACGAGGAAGTGAGGAAAGATGTCCGTAGTTAAATTCCAGTCTACTGCTATTAGACTTTAGTTTGAAATGTCAATTAAAATGATGTTTTATCTAGCAATTACTCTTAAATGTGAATGTTAAATGCAAGGATAGTAACTACTCCTAAATGTAAATATTAATTCTAAAAATAACCATTTTTGGATTAGTTGGTTTGGAGAACTTTAAGATGTTAAAAACTACTATTCTTATGTAGTGAATTTGATAATGTAAAGAATGATATACATTAAATATTTTATGTGCCAAATAGGAGAAATTTTAGTTCCCTACCCTGATTCAGTGTTATAGAATATCATTGGTTAATCTTAGGTTTAGTTCTTAAATTCGTGGCTAGGCTAGGAGGATACTGGCTCCCACTCCAGAGATCCCACTTCCCTTCCCCTGAAGGCTAACTCTCGCTTTAATTTTTAAACACTAAGATCAAATTTGGGATTTTTTGTCTGCCACCCTAGAAATCTCCAATTCTACACCCAACAAAGTATATTTCCTTATTTATTTGCACTTAATCCCATGAACAAAATACTCCTTCATGGACTTAAATGTGATTCTCACTCTATTGTAGAACTCATACTCCATTTCCCAGATCATATGTTTCACAAGATATTTTAACAATTCAATTTGTCATATTGAAAATTAAATTAAGAGCAGAGTTGAAAAACCATCACAATTTATAATTAAAAGTCTTCTAGCATGCATCCCGAAATCCTAAACATGAATCCTACTCATTGCAAAATAAAAGTAAAAAGAAAAAAATAACATAATTCTCTCATGCCACTATTTCCTAATAAGAAGAAAGAGTAAGAAAAACACATCATAAAGCACGAAGAAAACACAACGGAAAACCTCAATTCAATGAAGCAAATCCACTAGATAAGTGTTTACAAAATTATAAGATAATGAAGAACACAATACTTAGTTTTTCCCTCTTGAAAGAAAGATGAAAATCTCTTCCACAAATTCTCCCACTGATCCATGTAATGCTAGAACATTCCCTTACATATTCTTTCAAAATCCCCTCACCAATCTCTCCAAAAAGGTTGAAATCTACATTTCTACTCAAATTCTAAGATCTCTAAATATTCTCCACATTTTCTCACTCACGCACACCACACACACACACTTTTTTTGACATAAAAGCACTCTATTATAATGTAAGGATGGATTTCCCAAGAGATGCCTCAAGCAAACTCCAAAAAGCGTCCAAATACATTGAATCTTCTAGAAATTCACCCAACACCGCCTCCAAAACATCCTGGGCGCTGTCAAAACCATTTTGGCGTCATTTTCTACTCTCTAGTGTTGTCAGAGCCGGCTCAGGCGCTGTCGGCACCCACTCTGCATAGCTTAACCATTTTACTTTGTTTGACTCCGTTTTAGCTCCGTTTCACCACGTTTCAATTGTGTTACTTTCCTAATATGTAGATCTACAAAATAAGCATAAAAACAAATTTTTCTTTAAAGTGTAATTTCATTCAAAAATGTGTGAAAATTATAAATGAGATTAAGCATAGAAAGACATATTGAAATGTGCCAGCACAAAATTTTTTTTCTTGCTTGTTTTTGCTTCAAATTGCATCATTTATTCTTTTTTTTCTCCAAAACTCCATTGTCTGTACCTGAAACAAAAAATATACAAAATACCTTCCTTTAAAGTGCAATATCATTGAAAATCACCAAATATAGGCATTAGAAATATTTGAAAAATTTAACATTTTTTAGGCGTATCAGCTAGCAAGATTTTTAACTTTTCAAAAGACATAGAAATAAGTTCAGTCCTAACTAACTAAAACACATTACTCAACACACAACAATATGTACTACCCCAGAATTTAAAATAAAATACTAACAAAACAAAAACATCACAATAACAATAAAACAAAAAAACCAACACATCACATTTTCCAAACAAGTACACAAATTCAAATGTGTCAAGTTCACACCACGTAGTCTATCACATATTAAAAAAATAAAATTAACTTAGTCCTCCTCCTCTTCATCTAAATTATCGCTATTCCAGACATCTGTAGACACATAAGCAGGGTATTTTGGATATGAAGGAAATTCCACTCCTTGGTTACCCGAATGAAACTTTCCAAAGATGAGTGAAATTTCTCCTCATAATCACCATGCCTTGTAGGATACCCATTAATATGTTCTACAAAGTGCTCTAGATTTTGAACCTTATTTGCAGTATAATTAGTATTATCCATCATCCTCTAATTTGAAATTTTCTAGAGTCCCCCTATAAAAGTCAAAACTGATATAATCTCGTTCAATTTTGTCTCAGTTAGACTATAGTTTGCATAAAAACATAAAGTATCAGGTGGTAATTGGTTTGCATAAAACTCCCGTACTCGTCCAATTTGCCTCTTACTATGACTCGATCCTCTTTCGCCTCAGGAAGGTTTGCATAAAGCTCCCGTACTACAGAAATCTTAGCCACAACAAAAAAAACAATAAAATTTTTCCCAATATCGGCGAATGATTAATACATCTGAAAAAGGTTCAATTTTTCATATGCTTTTAATGCCTATATTTGCTGATTTTCAATGATATTACACTTTAAAGGAAGGTATTTTGCATATTTTTTATTTCAGGGGAAAGAAATGGAGTTTAGGAGAAAAAGAAGCAAAAACGGTGTAATTTAGAGCACAAATGAGCAAGAAAGAAAATTTTATCCTAGCACATTTAGATATGTCTTTCTATACTTAATCTCATTTACACTTCTCACACATTTTTGAATGAAATTACATTATAAAGAAATGTTTATTTTATGTTTATTTTGTAGGTCTATCTTTTAGGAATGCAATGTAACTGAAACAGGGTGACACAGAGTTAAAACGGAGCCAAACGAAGCAAAATGGTGGAGTTACACAGGGTGGGCACCGATAGCGCCAGAGCCAGCACCTACAGCGCCAGAGTGCAGAAAACGACATCAAAATGGAGCCAACGGAATCCAATATGGTGCTGATAGCGCCTGAGACAGTTTGGACATGATGCTGGGTGACTTTCTTGAAGATTCAATGTATTTGGACGCTTTTTGGAGGGTTGCTTGAGGCATCGCCTAGGAAATTCATCCCTGCACTATAATAGAGTGCTTTTATGTCAGAAAAAGTGGCGTGTGTGAGTGAAAAAAATGAGGAGAATTTTTAGAGATTTTAGAATAGGAATAGAAATCTAGATTTCTACCTTTTTGGAGAGATTGGTGAGGGGGTTTTGAAAGAATATGTAAGGGAATGTTCTGACATTGTATGGATCAGTGGGAGACTTTGTGGGAGAGATTTTTATCTTTTTTTCATGGGAAAAAAGCTAAGTATGGTTTTATTCATTATCTTATGATTTTGTAAACACTTATCTAATGGATTTGGCTTGATGAAGTGAAGTTTTCCGTTATGTTTTCTTTGTGCTTTATGATATATTTTTCTTACTCTTTCTTCTTATTAGGAAATAGTGGCATGAGAGATTTATGCCATTATTTTCCTTTTAATTTTCTTTTGCAATGTGTAGGATTCATGTTTAGGATATTGGGATGCATTCTAGAAGAAGTTTTAATTATAAATGTGATGGTTTTTACTTGCACTTCATTTACATTACAATAAAGGTCTAGGTAGTGTTAAAATTTGTTGTAATTGGATTAAGACCCGAGATGGCATTGTAATTCTTAACAAAGTGGAACCACATTTGATTCCATGAAGGAGTATTTTGTTCATGGAATTAAATGTAAATAAACAGGGAAATAAACATTGTTGGGCGTAGAATTGGAGATTTTAGGGTGATAGACTAAAATCCCCAATTCGGTCCTAATGTTTAAGAACTAAGGCGAGTGTTAGCCTTCAAGGGAAGGAAAGTGGGAGCTCTGGAGTGAGAGCCAGTATCTTCCAAACCCAATCACAAATTTAGGGACTAAACCTGAAATTAGCCAATATTTTCTATAATATTGAATCAGGGTAGAGAATTAAAATTTCTCTTATTTGGCACATAAAATATTTATTGCATCTAATTGCTTTACATTATCAAATTCACTACATAAGAATAGTAATTTTTAACATCTCTAAATTCTCCAAACAAACTCATCCAAAAAGGAGTTATCTTTAGAATTAACATTTGCATTAAGGAATCGTTATTATCATTACATTTAACATTTGCATTTGAGATTAGTTGTTAGATAAAACACCATTTTAATTAACATTCCAATCTAAGGTCTGATAGCGGTAGACTAGAACTTTGACTAAGGACCTCTTAACTCGCTTTCTTGTGGGATCGATAAACGAGACTTCATTAGAGCCTTGTATTACTTGAGTAATATGTATACTTGCATTTATATCATTGTGACTATATAAAATATATAAAATTAAGCATATTAAAAAGTAGCACAAGTTTTTGGCACCGTTGCTAGGGAAGATTCAGTAAGAACTTTAGGAGAATTTTAGTTGAAGTAATTAGGCTTAGGCTTGGAAAAATTATAGTGTGATAAAAACAGTTTTTGTGTGAAAAGTGTTATTTTTTTATGAAAAAGTGTTGTAAAAAAAACTATTTGTGCAAAAAACATGGTGTTTGTAAAAATATTTTATTGTGTTGAATATATCTTTTATTTTATTTGTTTAATTGTTAATGTATTGTTTGTTGAGTTGTGTATGTGAAATAAAGGATCTACAAGACTTGTGTCTTATGATACCGAGTTAGAAAAAACAAAAAAAAACAGAAAGGACTTGAAGAACCAAAAATTTAAATGGAAAACATTCAAAATAATAACTTGGAAATATGTCATAAATCTTTGAGGGATTATATAAATCGTACGACAGATAAAATTCACTCAAGTATACAAACCTCTATCGTATAAGCTAACTCATTTGAAATAAATCCAGATATTATCCGACTGGCGCAGACAACCAGTTTGGGGGAACTTCTTCTGAGGAACACTATTTACACTTATCCAGTTTTCTAGAATTTTGTGCTACATTTTGTTATAATGGCATGTCAGAAGAAGCTGTTAGACTAAGACTTTTTCCTTTCTCACTAAGAGATAAGGCTAAAATGTGGTTATACTCATTAACAACTGGCTTTATTAAAAATTGAGAGGAATTAACTCAGAAATTCCTAGCTAAGTATTTTCTGCCTTCAAGGACTACTAAACTTAGAAACGATAATATCTCATTTTGTTAATATAAAGGGGAATCAATATACGAAGCTTAGTAAAGTTTTTGGAACTCCTAAGAAAGTGTTCACGCCATGCTCTGCCCAATTGGTTAATCATTCAAACTATTTACAGTGGGTTAGTAGAATCCCTTAAGTTTATAATTGACGATGTCGCTGATGGATCATTAATGTGAAAACCATTTAATAAAGCATATGCGTTAATTGAAGAAATGACTATAAATGAATTTCAACGACCTTCTACAAGGTTAAATCCTAAAAAGGTAGCCAGTGTTCATGATACAGATGCGATTGCAATTCTTGCATCTTAGATTGCTGCAATATCAAGAAAGTTAGACCAATTTGGAATGAACCAGCCTCAATTTACTCTAATAAGTGAGGAAAGTTCATTAAAGAATATGATTGATTCTAACATATCATATGAAACTTTAAATACCATAAACAACTCGTATTCTAATTTTTACAAACCAGGTTGGAAGGACCATCCTAATTTTAATTGGAATCTCACTACTTGGGGTGGAAATCAACAATGGGAAAATAATTATGCAAATTCTAATGGAAGTTAGAATAGATAGGGGAACACAAATTATAGACCTTCATGTTCGCAGGACTCTAACAATGATCGACAGTTTGAGGATAAGAATATATCTATAGAAGATGTGGCATTACAAGTGGGAAACCAGTCGCAAAGTCAAAATGTTGTGATTAGAAACATAGAGAATCAACTGGGATAAATTGCTAATTCACTTAGCAATATACCCCAAGAAACACTTCGTAGCAACACTGAGATCAACCCTAAAGAGAACAATAATGAACAAATAGAAGTTCTCCAATTAAGAAGTGGATGAGAGATAGAGGATGTGGTAAGAAAAAGGATGGAGCTGTGAGAGAAACAAAGAAAAATAAAAGACCCGAAAAACATGTTTCTAAGAATCTGGAAAAATTAATATCTCCAATTAAAATCAATTTAAAATGACCACCACCTCCATTTCCTCAATAACTTAGACAACATGAGTTGGATAAACAATTTTTAAAGTTCATGGACGTACTTGAGAAGTTAACGATAAATATTCCTTTCGCTAAAGCTTTGGAACACATGCCAAGTTATGCAAAATTTATAAAGGAGATATTAAACAAGAAAAGGAAACTTGGGGATTACGAGAAAGTTGCACTAAGTGAGGAGTGCAGTGCTATATTTCAAAAAATGCTTCCTCAGAAACTTAAAGATCCTTATAGCTTTACAATTCCTTCTGCAATTGAAGAAAGATTATGTCGAAAAGCTTTATGTGGTTTAGGGAGAGCGTTAATGTGATGTATCTATCTATATTTAAAAAGTTAGGTTCAGCCAATTTTTCTCCCACTACTGTAATTCTTCAGTTAGCTGATCAATCTATCATTTATGCCAATGGGGTTATAGAAGACGTGCTTGTTAAAGTGGATAAATTTATCTTTCCTACGGACTTTATTATATTAGATATGAAGGAAGAAAAAGAATATCACATTATCTTAAGGAGACCTTTTCTTGTTACTATACATGCTATGATAGATGTGCGAACTGGAAAGTTAACTATGAATATTAATGACCAGGAAGTCTCTTTTGATGTTTTAAAGGCTATGAAGTATCTAGCTGAGAGAAAAGATAATGATTGTTTTTGGATGGATGAAATTGATTATCTAAGTAAAGACCATTTCAAAAAAAGTTTTGGGAGTAAATTAACAAACGAGATAGAAATGGACTTACATGATGAGTCTAAAATGTTGTTTAAAAAATACTGTATGTATTTTCAGGAGGGGTGTGAAATGATGGGCGTTACCGAAAATAGTAAACTTTTAATTCCAGCTGTTGAAAAATCTCATGAATATAAGATGAATATACCTCATACAATTTTAAAGCCTGCATATTTAGAGAATTCATCTACACCACCAGTCTTTATATCTTCAAATTAGACTCAATCACAAGATGAACCTGAATTTAATGATGAAATAAGTAAAAGATCTCCTATGAAAGAGTTATTCAAAATCACTGAATGGCATATTCCATGGTATATAGACAAAATGAATGAGATTATTATGCTGGGGCTAATTATTAATGCAATTAACAGTTACCCCCCAGAGTCTTTTCCTAGGGAGCCTAAGATAAAGTCTAAAGAGATGAATGATGAGCATTATAAAGTTATTGAACTAATATTTAGAAGAGAATTCAAGGATATGTTTCAAAAGAACTTTGAGTTGAGAGATGAGGAAAAGGATATTGAAAGACCAATGGAAGAAATTCCAGAGGAATTAGAAAGATAAATAGAAAGACTACCTCCACCATTTACTCGGTACCAAGGGGAAGAATTAGATGATAACTTGAAAGACAAGAGTAAACTAGAAGAATTTGATCAAGAATCTAAATTATCTAGAGAGAATCTCAACCAAAATTTGGGAGATCATGAAGTATCATATAAAGATCAATTTTTTATAAATTTCAAGGATGATATTAATATGAAAATTAAGAAAATTACTAAAAGAATATTAGATCTAGAAGGAAATATGAGAAACAAGGGTATAAATCAATCTAAAAAGGAAGAGCTGAAAGAAAAATTTTAATTTGAGGACTTTGTAGGAATCCCTGGATCTAGGAAAGATTGGGCGATTGTTCAAGAATTACTTAATTGGAATTTTGATCCACGTGGAATCATTTTTCGGGAGTTATGATTTATGGGAGGCAACCCAAAGTTATCAGTGTAGTTTGATTTAGTGTGCTTGAGAGTTATGATTGATTGTGTTGTATTGTGTTTTCTTTACTGTGGATTGATCAGCTTGATTGATGATTGGTAGATATTTGGATTGTTAGTGGTTTGATTTGTTTTCTTTGTGTCATGTGGGAGGTGATTTCTTAACTTCTTATTATGGTTTCACTTGTATGTTCTCTTATAGTAGTTGGATTGACCAGTCCACTACAGCTTGGGTCTCACCCTGACTTGAGTTTTATAAGAGACATCGTGAATTCTAACAATGACAGTTCCATCTCAATTTTGTTACTTCCTTTCTTTGACTTTGTTTTCATTTGATAGGAGTCGCGAACCTATTTGATGAGTAATTTATGGATGATCTTACACTATCATTACAATTATTAGAGGTGCTTAATTTAAGGGATTAGATGATGCCTGAGATTGGTGCCTAGGAGCCAATATATCAGGGATAATCTTATCTTTAGGATTAGAATCGATAAAATCATTTATAAGTACCTAATAAATTTGTGTTGTGATTCCATTAGAAATTGGAAGTAAGTTAGTGAGATGTAATGAGTTAAATGAAGAATTGACCTCATTTATTATGTGTGTTTGTGTTTGTGTTACATATTATATAAGACTTGAAGAATGTTTTTATATTCCTATGCTAATACATGTTATGCTAGTAGACTTTTTTTTAGTTAATTTCATTCTGGCATGTTTAGTTTAGATTTACTTTCTACTACATGTTTTCTATCCTAATGAATAATTGTAGATGTTTTTTATAGACATTTGAGGTAGATAGAATTTCTAAATTATTTTTCTTCCTACCTGTATTTTCTGCACTAAATGCTATACATGTTAAAAATCAAGTTTGGGAGTAGGAAAAAAAATAGATTTTAAAGCTAATATACTTCCTTTTAGTTTAAAATTATTGCAAACATGTTTTAGGCTAGATTTACTTTCTCCTGCAGTCATTCTATCTGGATTATGCATGCATATGAATTTGAAAGGATGTTGTAGTAGCTAGTAGCTTTAATTATTTTTTCTTCCTGCTACATTTTAGGCAATTAAGTGTAAAATATTTAAAAATGCAGGTTTGGGGGAAAAGAAAATTTTCTTTTGAAAAGAATTAAATTAAATTTTATTTGCCCTTAATTAACTATATTTTTAAAATTAATTTAAAATGACCTTGGAATTGGAGTTTAACTTAACTTTAAATGATTATAGTTATGTCTGTAAGTATTACGATAAATTTAGGTAAAAGTTTTTAATAAAGAAGATTAATTCTAAAGTTAAAGATATTTGGTATGAAATGATAAGTTTATGTTTTTCTATTTGAAGTAAAGGAAATTATATTTTTGAAGTATTAAGAATTTTAGACTTTTATGTAAAAAGAAAAGAATGAAACTTTATGAAAAATCATAAACTAATATGAATTTATATAGTGAAGAAAGGTAAGGAGTTTTGACTTTAAAAAAAGGATAGTGAAGTTCAAAATTATTAAAAGACTATCCAGATAAAATAATCCTCACTTGGAAAAATAACGAAAAGAGAAAAAGAAAGAAAAATTTGGAAGGAGAAGCATGAGGAGACGCCTAATCAAAAATTGGCTTCACTTGAATCAACTTAAGGAAAAGACTTCATTACATTTTCCAAACTTGTATTGAAGTATTGATAGCATTACTAGTAAAGTTTTCATGAAGTTCATTTTCACATGAATGTTCTAAGTATCCTTGATATGACAAATTGCAATTCTTCTTGAAATGAATAGAGATTCGGAAATTTTAAATTTTATTACTAAGTACTCTTAGACTTAGAGTTTGAATCTACGTTGTTTAAGGTTTTTCTTAAATTTTACTATTTTATTTATTAAACTAAAGGATAGAAGTTTATAAGTTAATCTCTATCATAAGTCATATTTTTATGTAGTAAAAGTGTTACTTGAAGACAAGTAACATTTAAGTTTGTGGGATTTTGATACATCTAAAAAATCTTTAATTTTTCATATGCTTTTAATGTCTATATTTAGTGATTTTCAATGATATTACATTTTAAAGGAAAGTATTTTGCATATTTTTTATTCCAGGGATAAGAACTTGAGTTTTGGAGAAAAAGAAGCAAAAACGGTGCAATTTGGAGCAGAAATGAGCAAGAAAGAAAATTTTGTCCTGACACATTTCGATCTGTCTTTTTATGTTTAATCTCATTTACACTTCGCACCCTTTTTTGAATGAAATTACACTTTAAGGAATGGTTGCTTTTAAGCTTATTTTGTAGGTTTATCTGTTAGGAACACAACGCAACTGAAAGGGGCAAAACAGAGCTAAAACAGAGCCAAACAAAACAAAATGGTGGAGCTGCACAGGGTGAGGGTCGACAATGTCCAAAACGACTCCAAAAGTGGCCGGGATGGTTTGAACGTGATGATGGGAGAATTTCTAGAAGATTCAAGGTATTTGGACGCTTTTTGGAGGGTTGCATGAGGAATCTTTTGGAAAATTCATCCCTACACTATAATAGAGTGCTTTTATGTCAGAAAAACTTGTGTGTGTGTGGCATGTGTGAGTGGAAAAATGAAGAGAACCTTTAGAGATCTTAGAATAGGAGTAGAAATATAGATTTCTACCTTTTTGGAGAGATTGGTGAGGGGATTTTGAGAGAATATGTAAGGGAATGTTCTAGCATTGCATGGATCAGCGGGTGACTTTGTGAGAGAGATTTTCATCTTTCTTTCAAGGAAAGAAAGCTAAGTATTATGTTCTACATTATCTTACGATTTTGCCAACACTCATCTAGTGGACTGGCTTTGATGAAGTGAAGTTTCAGTTGTGTTTTCTTCATGCTTTTTTATGTGTTTTTCTTACTCTTTCTTCTTATTAGGAAATAGTGGCATGACAGAATTATGTCATTCTTTTCCTTTTACTTTTCTTTTACAATGAGTAGGATTCATGTTTAGGATTTTGGGATACATGCTAGAAGATGTTTTAATGATAAATGTGATGATGTTTTACTTGCACTTCATTTACATTGCAATAAAGGCCCATTGTAGTGTTTGAATTCGTTGTAATTGCATTAAGATCTGAGAGGGCAATGTAATTCTCAACAAAGTGGAACAAAATTTCATTCCATGAAGGAGTATTTCATTCATGGAATTAAGTGTAAATAAATAGAGAAATTTACATTTTTGGCCGTAAAATTGGAGATTTTTGGGTGATAAACTAAAATCCCTAAATGGGTCTTAGTGTTTAAGAACTAAAGCGAGAATTAGCCTTCAGGGGAAGGGAAATGGGAGCACTAAAGTGAGAGCCAGTATCCTCCCAGACTAACCACAGATTTGGAGACTAAACCTGAGATTAGATAATGATTTTCTATAACACTAAATCAGGGTAGAGAATTAAAATTGCTCCTAGTTGGCACATACAATATTTAATGCATCTACTTCGTTTACATTATCCAATTCACTACATAATAATAGTAGTTTTTAGCATCTCTAAATTCTCTAAACCAATTCATCCAAAAAAGGGCTATCTTTAGAATTAAAATTTGCATTAAGGAATATTTATTGTCATTACATTTAGCATTTGCATTTAGGAGTAGTTGCTAGATAAAACACCATTTTAATTGATATTCCAATCTAAGGTCTGATAATAGTAAGCTAGAACTTTGACTATAGACCTCTTACCTTGCTTCCCTGTTGGATCGATAAACAGGACTCCAGTAGAGCCCTATTTTACTTGAGCGATATATATAATTGTATTTATATCATTGCGACTATATAGAATATAATAACTTAAGCATATAAAAAAGTCACATCAACGATAAAATCTTTCACGGATCCACCTAGATTTTTAAAACAGCTCTCAGGAATCAATTTTTGTGATTGTAGAGTGTCGCTATATCTATCTTGAGCTTTCGAACTCCCAAACTTGCTCAAATCAAAGTGGGTTTTTCCCTTACTCCTCTTCATTCTTGGGGTCATTCTACAAATTTCACAATAACTTCAAAAATCAAGTCTAAGCTATAAAACTTAAAACCTATAATCATAAAATACACTTTCTATGCAATTTCTATAAATTTTTCTTCACTTTTCTCCATGAATAGTGATTTTTGGAATTTTTCCAGATGAACTCAAAATATATGGTGAAAATCTAAAATTTTAACATAGAAGTGAAGCTCTTACCTTAAGAAATCCAAATGTAGCAAATTTGGCTCAAATCCACAAAGAAATCTCCATGAAAAGATTTGCTCGAACTTCAAAATTGCAAACTCGAGAAAATGAAGACGACAGCAGGAGTAAAAATGTTGATTTTTGGAGTTATGTTTCATCTTTAACTATCCGCAAATTGGTTTTTGTGAACCAGAGCTTAAGCACGGATAGGTGGAGCTTAGACTCCCGCTTCCCGGGTTACATCATGCTTAAGCAAGAAAATGTGGCGCTTAGGCGCCAGTGCATGATTTTTGATATTTTTGAACTTAAGTAAAATGCACTATTAGCCTAAGTATACCACTCTTAAATGATCTTTCAACACTTAAATGACTATTTTCCTCTCCTCTAACTCTCCTCTCTCTTAAAATTATCCAATATAACTAATTCATTTTGAGGCTAAAAGAACACAAATTTTCATACAAACACAAAACATATATTCCTTTACAAACTATTACAAGCAACATTCAACACATAATTCTCATTCCAAAGAGTCTCGGATGATAAATTTTCCTAAATACAAACACTATTCAAACATACTCAATTAAACACATAAAAGATATAAACAACAAAAACAAGATTTAACACTAACACATAAAAACAATGACTTCTATTAGACAAACTCTAACACTAAACTTAATTCCATTCTTAATTTTTTGGAACAAATTCCTATATTTCATTAGTCTCTTCTTGGGCATTCAGAATATAGAGATTATAAAACAGACAGTGGTGACGAGCTCTGATACAATCTTCTTCAATCCATTTCTGCTTAAGATACAACGCCTTATCCGCTTCCTCTATATAACTAGTATGACTAAATTGCATTTTTTATTGTCATTCAATATGCTCTAGATGTGCATTAACTTCATTTACCTTTGTCTCAAGTAAAGCCACGCTAGTCTCAATTTTGTTGTTCTTTTCCGCTATTCCTTCAATACTAACGGCTAAGAAATTGTTATACATCTCTTGTGCACTTTGACTAAAGATTTTCTTCCTCATGGCCTCTTCCTTTTCCTTCAAATCCATTTCCCATGAAGGCATTTTCTCAAAATCTCTCTTTCTCTTAAACTTTTAGGGCTAAAAATGATTCTTGGGTGAAATTCCATCATAAAACCCTTTTATTTATAAGCCTAAATCCTTCAAAAAACTTCTAGGCACGTCTTAAAACTATCATGGAGTGTTTAAGTTAACCAATTGGCGGTGAAAGCTTATAGAAATTGAATTTGGCACATGTTTTTTAACATCCACGCTTAAGAGCTGAAATTGGCACTTAAGCGCTAGTGCTCAATTTTGCACTAGTTAACTTAACATCCAAATACTCATTCTAGCTTATCTAGATCACTAAATAAAGTTTTAAAATCAATACTAACACATAATAGTCTCAAAAATACTACCCCAAATTTTCTTAATCACACACAAACAACAATCAAAGCCAAAAACATACTGATAACTATGGGTTGATTCCCACAAATCACTTGGTCTTACATCGTCAGCTAGACGCAACCAGTGCTTATTCTGGTTGACCCAACATCATTTGATCATTAAATTTACAATGATCCTCTACAAATTAAGGTTTCAGTCTATGACCATTCACTTTAAATACTTTTTCAGTTTTAGGATCTTTAATATAACACAACTTCATAAGGATAAACATTCATCACAACAAATGGGTCCATCCACCTGGACTTAAGTTTGGCTGGAAATAATCTTAACCTTGCATTATATAGGAAAACATGTTACCCTGGCAGTAAATTTTTAGTAAGAATCCTTCGATCATCCCGCATATTCATCTTTTCTTTGTAAATATTAGCACTCCCATAGGACTCATTCCTTGTTTCTTCAGGCTCATTTAATTGCAATAATCTTTTCCCACTAGCATCTTTCAAATTATAATTGAACTCTTTATTTGCCCAATATGTTTTATGCTCAAGTCCAACTGGTAAATAAAAAGCTTTCCCAAATATTATCCTATATGAGGACATTCCTATAAGACTTTGATCTTGAAACTACATATATGCAACAGTATTACAATAATTCTGATTATATTTTTCACTTATATTTCCTTATTTTGCAACAAAACCAAAATCTTGATCCTGAAGAAAAATAAGAATTTAAATTTTAATTTATATATATTGGGATACTACGCAAGTATATGTATCATTATCAAGTAATATAAGACTTTTGATTTAGACCTGAATATCGAACCCACAGGGACGATATGCGATATGCACTTTTTGGAAAACTTTCTATTTTTTAGAAAGACAATTATTTAAACTAAAGACGTTTTCATAGTAAAGAAATTTTAAATATTTTTGGTAATTTTAATATTTTGACAAAAATAGTACAAACGTAAAAAGATAATATGAGTTTTTGTAGAAGAAAAGCACTAAATATGAAAATATATTTTTCCTTATCATGAATTAGTAATAAGTATAGGAAATTCGTTGTGGAAGTATACATATTGTGTTGTGCCAATTAGGAGCAATAATATTCTTTACCCTTACTAGAGATGCTATAAATAACATTGGCTAATTTAAAGTTTGAATAATTCTGAAGACCGGGTAGGCATGAAAGATACTAGCTCTCACTCTCGAGTTCCCTCGTTTCCCTCTGCCTGGGGGCTAACATCTCATATAAGAACCTAAAATAATAAACCAAGTTAATAAATTAAAATTATAATTTTAAACTATCACTTTAAAGTCATCTAACTCTTTACCCTTCAATGAATATGTCCCTATTTATTTATACTCAATCATATGAACTACATTCTCACTCATACAACCTCATGTGATTCCTTCCAATTATTGACTGAGATAATATCATCCCGGTTCTTATATGTTCTCACAACAAATTTTAACATATGGATTGGCCAAATCAAGAAGTAAATGAAGTACATGGATTTAAATCATCACAACTTCTTCCAATATTAAAGATCAATATGTCCACAACTTCCATCCAACACTTAGTTACTTATCATTTTAAGAAGAAAGATAAAGAAAACTACTCAGAATCTATGGAGAAAGCAAACCCACATTTTAGTTTAAAAGTAGAAATCATTGTCAAACCAATAAAAAATCTCAATTAAAACCAAAAGTAGTCTAAAACAAATGATTAAAACTTATCTCAAGTCCACCAAACTCTTGAAGTTCTTTTGAATCTCTTCTCTTTTACAACACCCTCAACATAAAACTAGAAATAAAAAAAAGATAAATATGTGGTGCCTTACTCCAATAACTCCCCAATTTTGGAACTTTCAAAAATTTTCCAGTACTTTCAGGACCTCTGTCAAAGTCCCAATCTTCTTTCTTTTATACTTCTTCAAAAGGTACCTTGGTATCTCTTCAAAATGTATTTTGATTCGATATATTCCTACAAGAGATGCATCCTTTTGCAATAATTTTCATCCATGATGGTTGTAACCACATATTAAACTAATAGGTGCCTCAAAAATGACTTCAAAATTTGCAAAAATGGATTTACTCGTCCAATAACTGCCACTGGCACTTAAGAGCGGGGCCTCTGGCACTTAGGCACACCCTTCTATGTTTACCCGGCGCTTAAGCGCCGGATCTGGCGCATAGGCGCCAAAACACTTTTGAACATTATTCACCTATTTGCTCGAAATTTGGTCCTTTTTCACTCCTTTAAACATTTTTCACCTTTTTACTTTGACCTGAAAGAAAACATAAAAATGCCTTCCATTAAAATGCAATATCTCAAAAATAGGTATAAAAATGTGTCTAAAATCACTATATATTTTAGGCGTATCAAAATCCCCCAAACTTAAAATGTTACTTATCCTTAAGTGACACTTCAATCCTTAAAAACTAAATATGTATGATATGTATATGAGTTTTTTTAGGAGTTACTAAAATTTAGATCTAGAAATATAATAGTTAAATTTAGAAAAAATATTTAGTAAATGAGACCAACTTAAAGTTTAGAAATTTTTACTGTTAAGAAAGATGAAAATATAAGTTCCTATCTAATTCAGAAATATTGTAAGTCCTCCAAATTTAGAATTTAGTTCTTTTATTATCTCCACTTAAAATTTTTATTAAGAATAATTTTACTTACTATATTATATCTATAAGCTTAAGATTTTCTCAAGTATTATACTTTAAAAACATCAAATGTAGGACCAATTTTTTATTAGGCACTAATCCTCAAGCTTCTCCTCCCTTATATTTTTTTCTTTTTCTTATTCTTTTCTCTTTTTTTTTCTTTTTCTCTTTTTTTTCTTTTTTTCTCTTTCTTATTTCTTTTCTTTTTACGCAAGGATTACTGTATCTATATAGACCTTTAATAATTTTGAATTCTACTTTTCCTTTCCTAAAGCAAAGTTTTGATACAAATTTTTTATTTATTAATATAATAATAGCTTTGAAAATTATTTTTAATAAAAGAAATTTAAGTATTAAAAATAAAAGTCTAAATTTCTAAAATTTTCAATAATACAATGTTTCTTACTAAAGATAGTTACATATATCAATCATTTTCTACACTAAAAACTTTTAACTTAAAGTTTTTCTACAGTACTCAAAATTTCAACTAAATTCTCTTACTCATTTCTAAAATCAAATTTTACTTCCCTAATATAACTTCATATACATAATCAAAATTTTTCTTTTCAAATCAAATTCACTTGTAGTTCATTTGAGAACAAATAAAATTAAAGTTTTGAAAATATTTTTCAACCCCCCAAACTTAAATTTTTATCAGATTAAACAGTTTAGCATCAAATATATATAAGAAAGAATGAAAATAAGAATAACATGCTTACAAGAATTTTTATACCGTAATGATACAAGTATAAAACTAAAAACAGGAGTAAAATTAATTTTGATCAAATTTTCTAATATTTTCATTTCAATTTAACATGTAGAGATTCAATAACTTCTAAAAAGTGGAATATAAAAGCAAACTAACACACTGACTTGACTTTATAATCTCAACATAAAAACAAACACACTAACATGATAAAAAAATATAGGGTAGCAATTTCCTACGTTTCAAATTTAAAACCAAAGTTTGCAAGATTTTCAACATTACAAAAGACATAGAATTAAGTTAAGTTCCAAAACTCACAACAGTTACTACCCTAGAATTTTAAAACAAACTACTAACTAACACAAACATTACAATACAATTAAAAATTAAACCTCACACATCACAATATCTAAACAAGTAAACCTACATACATGTCTCAAGTCTAAAATATGAAAACACATAACATCACAATTCTCACTTAAACATAAAAGTACAATCCACATCACATAGTTTAAACCAACACACAGATGCAAATGTAGCAAGCCCGGACCACATAGTTCATATCATATTACAATCATAAAATAAATCTCTCAGTTCAACTCTTCATCCTCTGAATCACCGCAATCCCAAACTTTTGCAGGCTCATAATCAGGGTATCTAGGATATGGAGGAAATTGCACTCCTTGATTACCCCTAATGAGGCTCTCCAAAGATGAGTGAAATTTCTTATCAAAATAACTTTTCTTCTATTCTACCTATCAGTATGCTCTGCAAAAGGCTCTAAATTTTTTACCCTATCAGTGGTAAAATTAATATTATCCATCATCCTCTACAATAATTGATCTTGGGTCTCAGTAGACTCACCTCTAGATGTAGAAGCACGTCAGGTAGATTGTCCAGATGAAGAAGCAGCAAAGGTAGAAGTATCAAATGTCTCCATTCCATAACTCCAAGAAAATCCTCCTCTCCACCCAAAAATAGAATGCTTAGAATAAGTCTTCACATTCACCTTAGTGATGGGCTTTAGAGGTAACAACACTTCCTCCCAGCTATCGCATTTAACTCCCTCACACAAAGAAAAGATCAAGGAAGCAAATCCCAGACCTGCAGTAGTAATGATAGTGGCAGAACTAAAGATAGTTTGACAAATCAAAGCTCCTATGTTGATGAGCTTTCCTTCCTGGATACAATAATTTAATGTTGCTCTCTCTCTGGTCACTTCACTAAGATGATTTGTTGGTAGCAGACTAACCAAAATAAAATAGTGTCAGCCCGTTGAAGGTGCACATAACTTTGAAGTTAGGAAGTTGACTCTCCTCTCATTAGTGATCTTCCAAAGTCCTCTCTCAATAGTTAAGTAAGAAATAATCTCGTCTAACTCCGTTTCGGTCAGACTATAATTTGCATAACAACAGAATGTATCAGGTGGCGGATGATAAAATAAGTTGATTACCTACGGTGAAAAAGGTACCAACTTTCCTCAAACCATGACTCTATTTTCTCACCATCCGAGAGGTCTGCATAAAACTCCCTAACAACAGAAATAACTGCCATAACAAAGAAACAGCAGAATCGTTCCCACTGTCGGCAAATGATCAAATCCTCTATGTCTCCACTTGTATTTTTAAAACACCACTCCTAAATCAGTTTTCATGATTGCAACGCATCACTATACCGATCCTAAGCCTTCGAACTAACAAATTTACTCGAATTGAAAGGGCTCTTTTCTTTACTCCTCTTCATTCTTGGTGTCATTCTACAAATTTTATAAATCCCAAAAATAACTTCAAAAATTAAGTCTAAATTACTAATCTAAACTTCCAAAGTATAATCTACACTTCCCATGCAATATCCATATATCTTTTTCTCATTTTTACCATTGTTGGCGCAATTTTTGGTTGGAGGGAGTTGCTCGTAGGAAGTTGTTGATCACCGGAATCAAAATCTCGTCGCCCGCTTTGGAAGGACATTTTAATTTACATATATATTTAGTTTTAGAAAAATATGAAATCAACCCAACCCCATATTTTTCATAGTTTAAATGAAAGAGCGTTGTACCTCAAACCCTGTATCTATCCCGAAGGATAAACACAAGACTTGAGGATGAGGCTCGATCAAATAAGCTAAGGAATATATTACATCTGTTTGGTCTGCGAAACCTTTATATTTGCCGACAAGTTCCCCTATTTAATATAAAGGATTTAATAGGGTTTATATTAAGCTGGGTTCGGACATGCTTCCTATACGGGCAAGCCCCTATAGTTAATTACATCTTAAATGACCGAAATCACTTAAGAATACCTCGATAAAAATTAAGAAATACTATCTTCATGGAGTTTCAAAGGGTAGGACTCTTTAATGAGATCTGACGTAGAGGTGTGAAAGGAGATTGGTTCAAATTTGGAACATTTTATTGTAGAATCCAAAGGAGGAAGAACTAGGGGATGTCATGGATCCAGAGAAGAACCCCAGTGACTTCCCAAGCTATCTTAATGTTTGGCTACAGTTTTGAGGAGAAAATTTTAAGTGTTTCATCCTGCCAATTTTATTAGTTAGGGCTTACATTCGTGTGAACAATCACACAAATAGCCTGAAAGATATGATGGTTTAGGTCATGACAAATGACAACCTCGGAATCCTAACACGAGTTAAGGCTTATATTGTATAACAGGGCTATACAAAGGCCTAAAGATAAGGTGAGGTTTTACGTTGCATAAGCAAGCAACCTCAAAGTCCTATGGCTTTGTTGTTTGTCTAAGGAAGGAAGATTGGTTTAGTTGAGGAAGATAGGTTTTGCTGCTGAAGATAGCCGTGCTGCCCACCATGCTAGCTCCAAACTCCCTCCCGCGATGACTTTGAGTTTTTTAGTGTGTCAAGTTATAATGTCAAATCAGGTGGCCCTATGGTTGAAGTTCATTAAATTATATAGGAGGCATATTAAAGTTGATTAGAGCGACACCGGTTAGGATCCTACGGTTCCATCATTCCGACACCACTATTTTCTATTGGATTCACTTAGTCGAAATAAACTTACTAAACTCAACTTAATGAGTTCCATAATTTCATTTAGACTGTGGGAAGCCATGTTAGCAACCATAGGTTTCCTCCTCCGAGAGATTCTCACTCATCCGATAGAGACATCTTAATTTTGTTACAATTTTAGTTTTGTGTGATGTTTATGATTAAATTTTAAGTTGTTTTTTATTTTGAATGTTGTGGCGATGAATTTTATCTTGATTGCTTTTAGTTTTGGTTTAGGTTTTGGTTATGGTTATGTGGCTATCCTGATAGTTTTAGTTTTCATGCAGGGTGACATTGTTGTTTATCATGCAAATTTACTGGTGTAAAAGTACAGTATGAAAGTACAAATAAGAAAACGCTGAAAACTGTAAAAGCATACTGAACGAGTCTTCTCGTTCCACCACCTGAAACTTAAAATGCATGTTAAGGCAGTTTATATAAAACGGCAAAGTAAAATCTTGATGACCTATCTAACACTAGGTCATATCTTGGTGGGTCTTTAAGAGTTTAATT
Organism: Phalaenopsis aphrodite; assembly: GCA_003013225.1. Lineage (NCBI taxonomy): Eukaryota > Viridiplantae > Streptophyta > Magnoliopsida > Asparagales > Orchidaceae > Phalaenopsis > Phalaenopsis aphrodite. The sequence continues at coordinate 359,056 of NEWO01000084.1, forward strand.
AAGGATGATGTTGCTAAGTAAAACATATTAAGTTGAGTAGATCTCTGAGGTATCCAACAGGTCTAGAGAAAGAAGCAGGTTTGCGCTACTCTCTCGCTGCCTGGTGGAAAATCCCAAGTTCTTTTAAACTTATTATGTTGTTTAATAAGTCATCCTATAAATACCCGTAATGCTCAATGAACATTGACGTCTCAATTATCCCTAAGAATAGGTTAATTATTACTTGTGATTCAATTTAAGAATTATGTGGGTGAATACCCTTAAAAAGGCAAGGAACACTTAATCAAATTTTAACCTTAATTGGGCTTGTAGTGTTTGAAAGATGTTTTAATTCTTAATGATATTTACTTTTCTAATCCTAATTTAAATGAAACTTGATTTAGCCTAAGTCACTACTAAGCCCTTAAGACTTAGATGAGTGTCTTAATTAGTTTTGAAAAGGTTAAGTTTTAGGTGATCTTGATTTATGATTTGGATTTTATTTGAACATCAAAATAGGGGTGTTAAATTTATTAATTATTAACTTCAAAAGTCATACCCCTAAGTTCTAGATTCATTTTATTTTAATAAACTTTCAAATTTTAAAAATTTAGAAATTTATTAACCTATCTTTTTCAATTAAGAAAGTGAGGTTGGTTTCTATAAATTAACCACTTGTGTTTCAAACATCAAATAAATTTGTTAAGATTAGAGGTTACCCATTTCCCTCATTAAATTAAGCCTAAATGTTAATTAAGGCTAATTTTTCAAAATTACACATTTGTCTCTAAGGCTCTATCACTTCATAATTTGTTAAATTCAATTCAAATGACTTTGAAATTTTTATCCTACCTCATTCATAGGTCAATTAAGAGATGAGAGGAGAAAATTTGACTTTTTAAAATTTTATTTACTTTATATAATTAGTTTTCATGCAAAAATAGGATTTTTCAAAGAAAATTTTTAACTTGACCAATTTAAATTCTAATTCCTTGAATTTTTTACTAAACTTATCTTTAGACCAGAGATACCTTTGGACCAAATTTCATGATTTTTTGAATTTTAGGTGAATTTTAAGAATTCTTTTAAATTCTGAGGGAATTTATTAAATATAAAATATTTTAAAAGAAGAAAATTAAGTTTTCTATTTTTGAAAAGTCTCCCTAAGGACAGAGAACTCCGAGGAGAAGATTTTATATTTTTATGAATTTTATTTGATTTATTGGAATTATTTTAATGGAAACTCATTTTTAGCCTTTAAGAATTATTTTTAAACTTTGAAATTTAGTTTCTTTATTAAGAAAATCAGGAAAAATTTACTAGTTGTTCTTAAGTGATTAGAAAGCAAATTAGAATATTTCCATGAGTTTTATTATTTTAGTGATTTTTAGGGATTTTTAATTATTTAAGTTTTTAAAATAGGTTAAAAATTAAGTTTTTATTTTAAATATTATTTTCTTTTTAGAAAATACTCTTAATCATAGTCAAAAAAACCAAGTTTCATAATTTTTGGAGTTGTATTTGGATTTTTGTAGAATCATTTAAATGCCAAAAGTAATGTTTATCTTTAAAAATCAACTTAAGTTATCAAATGAACTCAAAATATTTTGAAATTTTTATGGTGAGTTCTCTGGATCAGGAACCACAGTGGAGATAAAAAATTAAGTCATTTAAATATTTATATTTTTCAAAATTAATTATCTTAATGATTTAGGGTTTGTAAAAATTAAGTACATTTTAAATGACTTAAACCATGAAATTATTTCCAAAAGCTTCTATGGTCATGGTGGACCTTCCAAAATTTTTTTGGAATTTTCTAATTTACTAATTGTCATGATTATTTTAAGGAAATAATGTTCAAAAACTTAAAAAATATGGATCTCTGTCTAAAAAGCTTCTCTTACTTTGGAAAAATCAGAGGATATTTCCCTTGACAGAGGCTACAACATGCAAAAATTTCAAGCCAAAGTGATGTGTTAATATGCATGGAGAATCAAATGATTCAAAATAGTGTTTAATTAATTAAAAATAAAATATGCATCAAATGACTTGAAATTTATTCCACATTGTTCTCCTCTATTCACTGTATAAGTGGTTATTTTTTATTTTATTTTTATATTTTTTCTACACAAAGTTATGAATTTTTGAAGTTAAAGGAGTTTAAATAAATAGAAAAGGCCCTATTTATCTATTTAAACAGCGTGTGCTGACTAGATCCTAGGCAGCTCCGAAGGCACGCGGCGCTCTCTGGTTGGACGCCACCATCCACGTAGCTGCTGACTCGCTTGATTTATGTTTCCAAATGCTGTCTCGCTTGATCTCCTCCATCCATTTAATACATGCTTGATCAAACAAGTCCCCGTCATCATCCCCGATAGAATGATCTCGTGACCATCCACACTAAAACCCTAAGATCTCAGCCTATACTCAACCAAATCACCTCGGATTTGATCCTATGGACTCGTCTAAGTGATATGAACACATCCATACAGTAATCATGCAATTAAATTACGCCAACATAAATGTAGAATCAAAATAGGCTTGAGAGGAAGAGAAGTTCAAAGAGGATTAGCACTGTGGTGGTTGGGTTGCACTGAGGAGGTCTCAAAGAGGCTCTGTGTGTGATTTCAGGGACTCTCTCCACGAGATTTTCAGCACTTGGTTTAATGGCCGTGGAGGTGGCCTTTTATAAAAATGGGGTTATGGTGGCTGTCATGGCCAATTAGGAGGTGTAACGTGGTGCTTAGGTGGAGGACAGAGAAGCTCTAAAACTTAATTTGGTTGAGCTACCCTCTAGGCCTGATTTGGATGAAGTCCCATGGGGGTGGCTCTCGGTTTTGAGCTTTTCCATCCACTGGCTTGCCGGCCAACCAGGGGGAGGTGGCTAGCTGCTTAGGGCATCCAGAGGAATCCATCACAATAATTTAATGCAAATGTGTTTTTATTTGGCAAAGATATCTTAAGCATGTTTATTTTAGAAAATAAGACCACTTAATTTGGGGGACCTATGGTCCATGGCTTATTTTAGGTGGTTAAATTGGTTTTGGCTCAGTCTTAGGGGTCAACTAATGGCTAAGGTGGAGTTAATTTGGTTGCTTTAAGGTGGTTAGGTCACATTTAGTGCATGGGTCCAAGTGGGTGCAAATGACTAAGTCTTGGGGTTCGTCTAGGTTAGCCATGTCAATTGGCCCAAATAAATGTTGCATTTGTTATAGATGATCATAAGGAACAATTTTGGCGAAGTATGGAAGTGGTTTTAAGCTCAATTGAAGAGTCAATTTGAGGGAATTTTGAATTTTAGTCAATTTGGTCATGTTGGGCTATGCTTGGGTCTAGCATGGGTCTAGCTTGGATTAGCCTTGGGCTAAGTCCCAAATTGGTTGTTGTAAATGGTTAAAACGAACCTCACGAATAGTTTTCAACATGAATTGGATGCCAATTTGTAGGTTAAAGATATCAATTGGCTGAAATTTGGGGACTTAGCCAATTTGGGGCTAAATTTGAGGCTTCACCAAGGCCAATTGATGGTTGATTTTTATGTATAAGAATGTTATAAAGATTTTTCAACATTAATTGGGGCCAATTAACTAGGATATGGGTTCAATTTGGTCAGATTAGGTCATATGGTCAAAGTTGGGGTTTTGACCTAAATCAAAATTTGGCTCAAATCATGGCCAATTAAGCTTGGATTTGTTTTATTTTGGCAATATAAAAAGTTACTTTGAGTTTAGGATTGGAATTGGGGTCAATTGAGATCAAATTGATGGACATTTGAGTTGAATTTGGGGAAATTTGGGCCTTTAACGGTAAATTTGGGGGTTTTGGTTAATGATGGTCAAATTGGCCAAATTGGGTAAAATAAAATTGGAATTATTTTGGATTTATTGAAATTTTCTGGGAATTTTTGAATTTTTAGAATTTTGGGCTATGGAGGGGTATTTTGGTAATTTGGTCATTTTAGGAAATGTTTGGTAATTTGGGTGTTTGGAGGTTTTCAAAAGGTTTAAAATTAATTTTGATCAAATTTGGGTATTTTGGGCAAACTTGAAAATTTTGGCAAAGTTTAGGATTTGAAGGGTGTTTAGGTAATTTGGTGGTATTTAGGGGCAAAAGGCCAAGATGGGTATTTTTGGTATGATTGGGTAACTAATCACCCTAAATGAGCCATGGACCAAAGAAAATCCCATTTTGGGTCCTCTATGTACTTGTCTTAGTTAAACCATAGCCCTAAGGCTGGTAGGTTTAGGGGACCATCTACAGTAGTATCCCAAAAAGATCAAAGGACCTAGGCTAGAAATTTGAGTTTAGGGTTGTGAATGATTGTGAGTGTAGATGAGTGCAGTGAGTGCCCTAGCCCCAGACCAACACCCAGGGTCAACCCTAGTGTCCAGCAGTCTTAAGGGTGACTCATCTTGAGTTTCCCTCATAGTGACCCCATCTACTAAGTGCTAGAGGTTGGATCAATATGTGGAACTCCAAAGAGAGTAGGGAAGAGTGTAGAATTTCTAATACTGAGGGTTCCACGTCTAGTTTTCTAAGAATAGTCAAATAGGAAAGTCCTATGGCTAGACCTTAGGCTACAAAAGAGGAAAAATTAAAACTCAACCAAAAGTGAGGTCAACAAATGGACCACCAATAGGTGTGGTGTGCTGGGCAAGCACACCACGCGTATTGGTGTTGACCGACGAGATCAACAAAAAAAATCAATACAAACTCCTAAGTTAACTGACTTGGAAGTTTGTGTAGAGTTGTGTGTGTGATTTGTTTTATTTTTGCTCGGGATACTAGCAGATGATCGTATGATTGAAATTAAGGAGGGACTCTCGCGGGAATCGGAGAGTGAATTTCAAGTTATGAAATTTCAAAAATTTCTAGAGGATGGGGATCAGTATGCAAGTGCTGACCCCTAGGTGGAAATTGAAATTTAAGTATCAATTCTGAAAAGACAAAAAGAGTCAGAATTTAGGTACCGACCTCAAAAGGTGAGAATCAAAATTTAGGTACTGATTCGAAGATGTGAGAATTGAAATTTAGGTATCAAATCAAGAAGAGATAGTTAGAATTTAGATACCAACCTCGAAAGATAGGAATTAGAATTTAGGTACGGATTTGAAAATGTAAGAATTGAAATGTAGGTATAAATTCAAGAAGAGAGTCTAAATTTAAGTATTTACCTCGAAAGATAGGAATCAGAATTTAGCTACTGATTTGAAAATGTAAGAATTGAAACTTAGGTATCAATTCCGAGAAGAGAGTCGAAATTTAGGTATCAACCTCGAAAGTAGGAATCAGAATTTCGGTACTGATTCAAAAATGAGAATTCAAATGTAGGTATCAATTCAAGAAGAGAGTTGAAATTTAGGTATCGACCTCAAAAGATAGGAATCAGAATTTAGGTACCTATTCAAAGATGTAAGAATTGAAATTTAGATTTCAATTCCGAGAAGAGGGTCAAAATTTAGGTATCGACCTCGAAAGATAAGAATCAAAATTCATGCATTGATTCAAATATGAGAATTGAAATTTAGGTATCAATCTCAAGGAGAGTGTCAAAATTTACGTATCAACCTCGAAAGATAGGAATCAGAATTTAGGTATCGATTCGAAGATGTAAGAATTGAAATTTAGGTATCAATTCTGAGAAGATGGTCAAAATTTAGGTATCAACCTAGAAAGATATGAATTAGAATTTAGGTACTAATTCGAAGATGAGAATTGAAATTTAGGTATCAATCTTAAGGAGAGAGTTGAAATTTAGGTATCGACCTCAAAAGATAGTAATCAGAATTTAGGTAGCGTTTTGAAGATGTAAGAATAGAAATTTAGGTATCAATTTTGAGAAGAGGGTCGAAATTTAGGTATCGTCCCTGAACGATAAGAATCAGAATTTAGGTACCGATTCAAAGATGGGAATTAAAATTTAGGTGTCGATCTCAAGGAGAGAGAGTCAGAATTTAGATACCGTCCTCGAAAAATAGGAATCAGAATTTAGGTACTGATTTGAAAATGTAAGAATTGAAATGTAGGTATCAATTCAAGAAGAGAGTCGAAATTTATGTATCGACCTCGAAAGATAGGAATCAGAATTTAGGTACTGATTCGAAAATGAAAATTGAAATGTAGGTTTCAATTCAAGAAGAAAGTCAAAATTTAGGTATCGACCTCGAAAGATAGAAATCAGAATTTAGGTACTGATTCAAAAATGTAAGAATTGAAATTTTTGTAAAGATTTGTGATGTTGAATTCCTAGAAATGTATTATGTGAAAAGGTTGATTTTGTTGAAGAAGGCCTATAGAGTTTTGTGAGATTTTGTGCAGAATGTGAAATTCTGCGGGGATGTGAAGAGGGTTAAGGTAAATAAAGACGGTTGTGCTGCGGGCACAAAGAGTATGAAACTCCAAAAATGAGAGGATCCACTCAACAGATTCGTTTCATTTTCTTGTTGTTTTTATCAAATTTAATTTTTCAAAATATGTCTTTAAAGTTGTAATTTTAATTGGTTGATTTTTAAAAGGAATTTGGTTTGTTGTTAATTTATTGGTGATTATTTTTTATTTATATTTTATTTATTATTAAAAGTTTGTTGTTTCGTTCTCTGTTCAATGAAATTTTGAACCAACGCGTGGTTCGTGGTTTTCTTCCCTCGCACAAAAAGGCAACTGACAGAAAGGCACAATTTGAGAGAAATTTCCATTAATTTGCTGCAACAAAGATTTCATAAATCAAACATAGGCTAACGCCTCAAAAGGTACATTATGTAATCCATGTCGAAATACATTGAGAACATGTCATGCTATGAATACATAGTAGACTGAATACATTAGACACATGTCATGTTGTTAAAAGAAAGAAAGTGAACCCTCTGTACCAGGTATGTTGAGCTCCTGATCAAGTAGACCTTTTAATTCATGCTTCAGGATAAGAGTTTCCTTCACATGTACTTAGAGATACAACCTTCTCACAGCTCGTATGGAAGTAACTCCTCCAATTTCGGGTCCTACTGGAATCCATATGACATTTTACTGTCATCCATCCTGCGGAAAGTCACAGACACCCTACAGTGTCGTACCCCTGGAATGCAATGTTTGGCAACATCTGCACCATTACCTTTAAGAACAAGTACTGAACCGACTGGTAGAGGAATCTCCACAGAACCTCTGAATTTACTAGGGCCAACAATATTAATTTCTTTCCTAAATAAAATATTGCTTTTGCTCAAAAATGAGACTGTGCAGAAGGGCCTCACAAAATCATGATAATCAATGTGTGGGGGACTGCAATCACCCTCTTCATAGACATTGATAATGCAACTGTTGGGAATGCACGTAGTAGGTAGAATATTCCATTTGACCATTCTTTTGATCGTCCATTTTATCGTTGGCGGTAGCGGATCTACTTGATCAAGTCTGAGGATCCTAGGTGGATTCCCCTGTCTGTCATTTGTGAAGTTATATCAACAGCCACACTGGATGGTGATTCTTCCCTTCCCTCTCATCCATTTCTTTGGCTCGGAATATGTCCTTTCCATGAGAAGGCTCGCTTGGCCCCTATCTCTTAAATTGAAGATACAGTCCAGAATGCTTCTTTCATCAGTCTCAGAGAAAACTCTGGTATATAGCTCCAGGCCTTCCAATATGTTGACGAACTTCCCTTGTTCTTCTTCGTAAAACTCAAATTCTCTTTTATTCACTTTGCTTATCTTGTAGTATTCTACCATACCAAGGGTTGGCAGCTGTCACGGGCGTTCCTCCCTTCGAGCTTTGGCAAGAACCCAAACTAACGCCGGTTGATCTGTAGCATGAGACTCGGCCTCTAGCGGGATGTATGACCCTGGGCTCCACGGTACTTACTGATCTATCCCTAGTGGGACATATGGTTCATCCATCATGAAATCTGAAGTCTGAGACCCGTTGGTGCTTGAAGTATACTCTTCCAATGTAGTGAAATGTTATAGATGTAGAACATTGCAATCCGAGCATTCTACAAACGCGCCCGTGGCTGATGTCCCAGCCGGTATTTCAACGTTGCACATCGGGAAACTCTTGCACAAAACATCTGAAACTGAAAGTGTGTTTGACTTTGTCATAAATCCTGATTCTTCATTCATGGTGGGTAAGCTAGCGAAAGTTTCTTTCAGGTTTAGATCATAAATATGCCCCTCAGGAATATGGGTGAGCAAGTTGTTCGTCTCTCTTTGATGTTTGTGTTCTTCTCGTAGAAAAGCTCTTTGCTTCTTGCGGATGGCATTCCTGCATTTCATCATGCGAAGCGAAGTACTTGGCAATCGTTCGTTATTGGCAGCTTTTAAGCCTCCAGCTGGTGTAGCTACCATGGAGGGTAGATGGCTGGGCCCCTCCATCGGATCTCGCTCTGTTATCATGTCCTTGCCCTTGCGTAATACATTATCTTTAGCGGTCATCCTTAGTAGTGAAGGCAATCTTTCTTTCTCTTTGCAGCTGACTACATCCATTAGAGGACATTCATAGTCCATGTCAACCTGGTTGAAATCCACGTTGAAGTCTATGGTACCATCCCGCGGCACCATCTCCTCATTTAATGCGAGGTTCCAGCCATCCTGGAAAGCAAAGAGCAGCCGTTGTCCCAAAATTTTTCTGCAAACAACAGGAAAAACATCAGTGGGCCGAAACTTGGCATGAACAAAAACAAAAATAAGTATTTATTAAAGTAAATTTTAGTTTGATTTGGTGCAATGAGTTGTTTATTTTAGGTATGAGTTTTGTTTATTTTAGTAGGATATTAAATTCAAAAGTGGGAAGGAGAAAATTTGAAGTTAAAAAAAAAGATTTCCCTCTGAAAATTTTCATTATATTGAGGTTAATTACAAAATTTGGACCCGGTCATAGATATTTGGCCATATAGATAACACTGAAATAATGAAAGTTTCAAAATTTAAAAGCAAGCAAAGGCAAGCGGCATAATGTTACGTAATAAGTTTTTAGATATCGTTCGTTTATTGGTAACATGGGTTTTTTGCCCTGAAAGTCCACTAACTGGTAGGCTCCTCCTGTATATATCTTTTCAACGACAAATGGTCCCTCCCAAGTTGGCTCAAATTTTTCACCTATTTTGCGGTGTGCAAGAATAGGTCTTTTGAGCACAAGTACGAGGTTACCAACTTTGAATGTCATTGGGTAGACCAATTCGTCATGGGCTTGTACCATCTTTGCCTGGTAAAGCTCCAAATGTTGTTGTGCTTCTAGTCATTTTCCCTTGAGACTCCCAGTTCTTTAAGTCTAAGTGTTGCACTTTCTTCTGTTGTGAGTTGGTTGGCAACGGTGACTCTGAGAGATGCTATCTAGATTTCTAGCGGTAGCATGACCTCAGAGCCTACACAAGCATTCAGGGTGTACACTGAGTGGGAGTCCTGAAAGTTGTTCGATAGGCCCATAAGGCTTCTAATAGTTTGTTGTGCCAATCCCTTTTGTTTTCATCTAGTGTTTTCTTCAAAATCTGTACCAGTATTTTGTTGAAAGCCTCAGCCAGACCATTTGCTCTGGGATAGTAAATTGTAGAGTATCTCCAATCTATCCCATGTCTTTTGATGAAATTGTTGATTTTTGTACTTCTGAAAACTGTCCCATTGTCATAAATTATTCTTCGTAGTACTCCGAAATGGTAGATGATTTGGCTTTTGAAAAAAAGAAGGATGTGCTGTGTCATAACCTCACGTAACGGTACTGCCTCTACCCATTTGGAGAAGTAATCTGTAGAAGCAAGTATAAACCTGTGTCCTTTGGAAGATGGAGGGTCTATCGGACCTATTATGTCTGTGCCCCAACACTTGAATGGCCACAAGGCAACAGTTGGTTGTAGCACATTCGGAGGCTGGTGTAAGGCCACCCCATGCACTTTGCTTTGGTGAGATCTTCTAGATGTATCCATGCAATCTGACATCATTGTTGGCCAATAATACCCGAGTCTTTTGATCTTCATTTTCATTTTTGGCTCTAAGTGGTGAGCGCCACACAATCCGACATGTACCTCTTTAACAATATTTTGTGCTTCGGCTCTGCTCAAACACCGTAGCCACATTTGGTCAAATGATCTTCTAGAGAACATTTCCCACCAGGGCATAATACATGGCCCTTCTTGTGATGTGGTACGCCTCATACTTGTCTTCTGGCAGCTTTCCAGTATGCAAATATTTCATTAATGGCTTGCTCCAATCTTCGTTGATGTCTGCAACTGTATTTATCGTTTCTTCTTTTCCAAGCTTGTGTAGAGTTTTGAAGTCGATCCAAGACAAGACTCGTCTTCCTTGCACTGTGACTTTAATGACATCCTCCAGGGGAAAAACCATTTCTTTAGCAAGTTTTACTAAAGCGTCGGCATCGGCATTATCCCCCCTAGGAATCCGGTAGAAAGTTACGTCAGGAATCTGCTCCAAGAGCTTTATCGTGTACTGATGGTATTCTGCTAATCTTGGTTTCAAAATTCTGTATTGTTCGACAACTTGTTGGATGACGAGTTGGGAGTCGCCATAGATGGTAATGTTTGTTATATCAATTGAGATTGACATTTCCAATCCAGTGATTAAGGCTTCATACTCTGCTTCATTGTTGGAGCACAGCTCTGTCAATTGGTATGAAAATCTCAACATATCCATATCTGGCGTAATAAAGATCAAACCAATCACTGCTTTGCCTGGTATAATTGTGACTGATCCTTTTTCTTTTCTAATGGACGAAGCACCGTCGAAATACATCTCCCAGTGTTGCGCACTGGAAAATTCCATTTGTAATATTTGCTCGTCTGGTAGTTTGTTGTTGAGAGAGGACCCAACTAGCAGTGGGCGTGCAGCGAGAAAGTCTGCTAGTATCTGTCCCTTGATAGCACGGATGGGAACAAAAGTTATATCAAATTGCAATAAGATCATTGACCATCTTGCTAGACGTCCGGAGAGTGTTGGTCGGGTCATCAGATATTGCAATGGATTAACTTTCAAAATTAGGGTAATCTTATGAGAAAGCATGTAATGTCTATGCTTTTGGGTGGCGAAACTTAATGCCAGACAATGCTTCTCAATAGGTGGATACCTTATCTCCGTCGGTATTAGGCGACGACTCAAGTAATAGAGTGTCTTTTCTTTACCCTCATGATTGACTTGGGCTAAGAGGGTTCCAAGAGAGTCATCTAAGGTCACAGTATAAAGTATCAGAGGTTTCCCTAGGATAGGGGCTGCCAAGACAGAAGGTGTCATTAAATATTGTTTAAAGTCCTCAAAAACCCGCTGACATTTCTCTTCCCAAATAAATTTGGCATCCTTTTTAATTAATGTCGAGAAGGGCTGACACCTACCTAAGAGATTAGAAATAAAGCGTCTCAGATATGTCAACTTCCTCTATAAGGAACACAGTTGTTTCAAGGTTTTAGGATGAGGCATTTCTAAGATAGCTTTAATCTTATCCGGGTCGATCTGGATTACCCGATGATGGACAACAAATCCTAGAAATTTCCCAGAGGTAACACAAAAGGCGCACTTTAAGGGATTCATTTTGAGATTGTATTGTCGTAATTGTTCGAACACGATCTTCAAATCGTACAAATGGTCTATTATATGTTTACTTTTAATGACCAAATCATCCACGTAGCATTCTACTTGGTTGTGAAGGAGGTCATCAAAAAATCTTCGTCTTTGCACGTTGATATGTTGCTCTGACGTTCTTTAGGCCGAACGACATCACTGTGTAGCAGAAAATTCCAATCGATGTCCTGAAGGCTGTAAGTGCTACATCCTTGGGAGCCATCTTGTTTGGTTGTATCCCGATGATCTGTCCATGAAGGGGAAAATTTCATCTGTTGAAGCTATATCCAATATCATCTCTGGTATAGGTAGTGGAAACTCGTCTTTTGGACATGCCTTTTTCAAATCTCTGAAGTCAACAAAAACACGAATCTGTCCATTTTTCTTCTTAACAGGTACGATGTTGGCTAACCTGTGAGCCATCTTGATTTGGTTGTATCCCGATGATCCGTCCATGAAGGAGAAAATTTCANCATTTTTCTTCTTAACAGGTACGATGTTGGCTAACCTGTGAGCCATCTTGATTTGGTTGTATCCCGATGATCCGTCCATGAAGGAGAAAATTTCATGTGTTGAAGCGATATTCATGATCATCTCTGGTATAAGTAGTGTAAACTCGTCTTTTGGACATGCCTTGTTCAAATCTTTGAAGTCGACACAAGCACGAATCTGTACATTTTTCTTCTTAACAGGTACGATGTTGGCTAACCNCTCGTCTTTTGGACATGCCTTGTTCAAATCTTTGAAGTCGACACAAGCACGAATCTGTACATTTTTCTTCTTAACAGGTACGATGTTGGCTAACCCCTGAGCCATCTTGATTTGGTTGTATCCCGACGATCCGTCTATGAAGGATAAAATTTCATGTGTTCAAGCGATATCCACCATCATCTCTGGTATAGGTAGTGGAAACTAGTCTTTTGGACATGCCTTGTTCAAATCCCTGAAGTCGAAACAAACAAGGATCTGTCCATTTTCCTTCTTAACAGGTACGATGTTGGCTAACCCGTGAAGTATTGTTCTTCTTTAACAAAGTTGGCGTCTATTAATTTCTTCACCTCGGCGATGACTTGTTGTTCTATTTTGAGGCGCATTCTTCTAGGAGATTGTTTTACTGGGGTTATATTCTTGTCCACCCCAAGTTTATGGACTGTAACCTCTGCTGACAGTCCTAGCATTTCATCGTAGCTCCATGCGAAGCAATCTTTAAATTTTATTAATAGTTTGATCAATTCCACAGATTCTTCATCATTAAGTATAGAACTTATAAATGTAGGCCAAGGTCGTTCTTTAGTTCCGAGGTTAATCTCTTTCAATTCATCAACAGTGGTTTTAATCTCCTTCTCAAACTCTGGTGGAGCTTCTTCTATTGGTTGATCAGTAACGTCATTCTCTATATCAAGGTAATCCTCTTCTGACTCACCAGTAATAACCATGCAAAATTCAGAATCATCAACTGGTCTGACTGTACCAAATCCGAGACCCTCTTTTCAATTTGGAGTTTGACTTATAACGTTCCACAGTTTTTCAAAAAGTTGAAATTTATCTTTTGGCATTTGTTTTGGTAAGTGTCCCGGTTGAATTAACTTTTGAACAAAAGGTGAGAAGTAACCAAAAGGCAATTTCATTAATTTATTAGAATCATCATCCAGATTTACATGTTCTTAAAGCTCAGTAGAGGTTGAAGCACAGTAAAATTCGATCATCTTGGAACCAACACTACGGACTTCCTTGACTTCTAAACTCTCGACCTTTTGAAGAAGAATCGAAGTAAGGGTCATAGCATTTACATAGTGGTTTATCCGATCATACATTATTTCATATTGATTCTTTTCTGTATCTTCTGAGGAAATCTTGTACTGAGGTCTTTTCTATCTTGTCATCATTATCTCATCTTCAGAACTATCCTCATCACCAATGTTGATAGTTGGCTTAATTCATTCAACAATTAAATTGATCCTTCCTCGTCCACGTCCCCGGCCTTGACCTCAGGTGCGCGAACTAAAAGGCCTTTCACCATCTCTATGTAGAGGGGTGGTGGAAGATTATTAAAGCAGAGTTTAATGGCCTCCTTTTTGTGATTCTTCTAAATCTTCATCTTTGTTTGTCAGAATCTCACTCGAGAAGACAGTCTTCTTTGGAGGCGCGTAGTAGGCAGCATCTTCATGGATACAAACTTCAAGCACTGAAGATGGTTGTAGATCTCCCTTGATGCAATTCTCTTCACCATCTTTGCGGTATTTGATGCACTGGTGTAGAGATGATGGAACAATATTGTGCTCATGAATACATGGTCGACCTAATAGAGTGTTAAAAGAGGTCTCGGCGTCAATGATATGAAATTTTGATGTCGTCACAAGTTCTCCAACCTTCATAAGTAATGTAATTGATCCAATTGCTCTTTCTCCCTTTTGGTTGAATCCTCTTAACATCATCTTATCGGTCATAAGCTCTTGAGCTTCAATATCCAAATAAACTAATGTCCGTAGGCTCATCAAGTTAAGAGATGCTCCAAGATCCACTAAAACTATAGATAACACAAATCTACCGATGTTTACGGAGATGAAGAGTGGACGGTTGTGGTCGACGGTACCGAGCAGCAAGTCTTCATCTATGAAGGTTACCCCTGGCTATTCTTTCAACAAGCAAACTCCATGTGAGGATGTGTTGGCTAATTTAGCTAAGCAGATTTCTGGGTCAAGCATAGCAGTAACCAGAGACTCTCTCATCTACTTTGACAGGATCAGAGCGTCGCAGATGCTTAATCGGGCTGGTAACTTCCTGAGATGAGCTAGCACATTGTAGTCTACTTTGTATGATCCTCCAATTTTACCTTGACCATGTGGTTATTCCACTGGTGGAGGTGGGGGTATCTCTTCTCGAGTCATTATCTGTTTTTGTTTGTCTGTTAGAGCTGTTCTTGGTGGTAATACTTTACCGCTCCTTAAGTTAACTTCTGTGATTTCTTTTTCTTGATATGTCATTGTTGAATCTTTCGGTGTGTTTTCCTCTTCACGAGAAAGATCTAAGTTGATGGTAAGTAGTGCACCTTAATGCTCGAGAGCTAGCTCCTAGTTATCGGTGCTGCTGTAAGCAGTGTTATCGATGTCTTCTTTAGACTTGACAATGAGTTCATAAGACTTGAGTATAATTTGAGGATCATTTTGGAGATCGAGATCGAAGCTAGATTGGTCATAATTAGTTACGTTATCACCAAAAACAGTTAAAACATAGCTGAAATCACAATCATTATATTCATAAGACCCCGGAGGGACAAAAAGATAATCATACAACATCAGGGGTTCGAGGATTTTCTTCCCTGAATCCAAGACAACCAATCTAGTAGAGGCAACCCCTATCCAACCCCTCATGCTATCAATCTTTGTAGTGACGCTTTTCTTCTTCTTGTTCTTTGCTCTTAATGATGACAGATATCCTAGCGAAATCTTCATCTCGGGCTTGGTATGTTGCGAACTCTGAATAGAGGCTTGTTTTGATGTAGACTGGATCGTATTCAATTTTTTCTTGGATGATCTACTCCAAACTTCATTCCATTCTTCTTCGGTATTCATAGTAGCTTGTTTTGATGAATCCTGTATTTGATTATGGACCTTCTTGAGTTCATCCCACGTTGTACTCCATCCATCTATTCCAGTATATGGATCAATTGAGCAGATTGGCTCGGTGGAAATCATATTTATGGAACCTTTTACAGGTTCTTTTAAATATTTCTTTATGATTTTTATATTCCCTTTCTTCAGGTTCTACTCGAGTCAGTCTTTAAAGACAAAGCATTTTTCTACAGTGTGCCCAAGCAACCGGTGGTATGGGCAATAATTTGGTTCATTCTTCTTATCCACCTCTTCAGGCTTCTTTGGATCCATTAGTTTGAATTCTAGCTTCTTCAGTAGACTCCTGAATATTTTAAGTATATCTTCATCCTTGAAGGAATACATAACTTTTTGTCGCTCCAACAGGGATATTCTTTTATCCCATGTTCGAGGTGCTCCTTCTTGAGGCAGCCACTGGTTGGATTGATTATTCTGTTTCTGAGAGGACTGGCGATGTTCTTCTGTATATATCTTTATCGGCAGCTTTCATTTGTCGACAATCACTACTACTCCTGATTTCTTTTCGAACACTTTGGCCACCTTAGCCTTTTCATGTTGCTCCATGTACTTTATTTCTTCTTGAAGACTGATGGCTTTACTGAGTAGCTTCTCGAAGGATTTGATGGTGAGTCCCTTAAGCATGAAAGCTACTGGCCCAAGAATGCTCTTGGGAAGAATTTCAATTGCATGATGTTCTTGTAGCTGAGGTTCACATTTCATGCTAAGGTTTCTCCACCTCAAAATATAGTCTACCAAAGTTTCGCTAGGCTTTCGCTTTTCCATCATGAGCTCTCCAATAGACACATGGTGTTGTGCCCCGGCAAATCTTTTCACAAATAACTGCTCTAATTGAGAAAATGTTTTAATTGACCTGTTGGCCAAGTCAGTGTACCAGTCGAAAAAAATTCCTGACAAGCTGCTAACGAACTGCTAGCAGAGTAGAGCTGTCGGCATGGTTTCGGGGTTGGAGGGGAGTTGCCCGTAAGAAGCTGTCGGTTACCAGAATCGAAATCCCATTGCCCGCTTCGGAAGGACGTTGAAGTACTAAATCAAACTAACTCCATATTTTTCATAGGTTAAAATGAAAGAGTATTGTACCTCAATTCCTATATCTATCCCGAAGGATAAACACAAGACTTGAGGATGAGGCTTGATCAAATAAACTAAGGAAAGTATGACGTTTGTTTGGTCTGCGAAACCTTTGTGTTTGCTGACAAGTTCCCTTATTTAATATAAAGGATTAAATAGGGTTTATATTAAGCTGGGTTCAGACATGCTTCCTATAAGGGCAAGCCTCTATAGTTAATTACATCTTAAATGACCAAAGTCACCTAAGAAGACTCGATAAAAATCAAGAAATATTATCTTCAAGGAATTTCAAAGGGTAGGACTCTTCAACGAAATCAGACGTAGAGGTGTGAAAGGGGATTGGTTCAAATTTGGAACATTTTATTGTAGAGTCCAAAGGAGGAAGAACTAGGGGATGTCATGGATACAGAGGAGAACCCCGGTGACTTCCCAAGCTATCCTAATGTTTGGCTTCAGTTTTGAGGAGAAATATTTAGGTGTTTCATCCTGGCCAATTTTATTAGTTAGGGCTTACATTCATGTGAAACGATCACGCAAATAGCCTGAAAGATATGAGGATTTAGATCGTGACAAACGACAACCTCAAAATCTTAAGACGAGTTAGGGCTTATATTATATAGCAGGGCTATACAAAGACCTAAAGATAAGGTGAGGATTTACGTTGCATAAGCAAGCAACCTGGAAGTCCTATGGCTTTGTTGTTTAAGTCTAAGGAAGAAAGATTGGCTTAGCTGGGGAAGACAGGTTTTGCTGTTGAAGATGGCAGTGCTGCCCATCATGCTAGCTCCTTGCTGTGTCAAGTTTTCATTTTCTAGTGTGTCAAGTTAGAATGTCAAATCAAGTGACCCTGTGGTTGAAGTTCTTCAAGTTTTATGAGGGCATATTAAAGTTGAATAGAGCGACACCGGTTAGGATCCTACAATCCCCTCATTCCGGCACCAGTACTTTCTATTAGAGTAACTTAGTTCAAATGAACTTACTAAACTCAACTTAAAGAGTTCTATAATTTTAATTAAATCGTGGGAAGTCTCGTTAGCAACCGTAGGTTACCTCCTCCGAGGGATTTTCGATCATCCGATAGAGACTTCTTAATTTAGTTGAAGTTGTAGTTTTGTGTGATGTTTGTGATAAAAATTTAAGTTGTTTTATATTTTTAATATTGTGGCGGTGAGTTTTATCTTGGTTGATTTTAATTTTGGTTCCGGGTTATGGTTATGTTTAACATGCAAGTTTATGTAGGTAAATGCAAGCTTGAAACATGTAAGGAAAAGGCAGAAGCAATACGTTACTATAAACTGTAAAAACGTACCTTGCGAGTCTTCTCATTCCACCACCTGAAGCTTAAAAATGCATGTGAGGGCATTTATGAAGAGCAGGAAAGGTGGAGTTCTTATAATTTTCCTAACCCTATGTCATATCTTGGCGGGTCCTTAGAATTTTAATTAAGGATGACTTTATCAAGCAAGATATATTAAGTTTAGTAGATCTCTGAAATGTCCAACAAATCTAGAGAAAGAAGCAGGTCCATGCTACTTTTGCGCTGCCTGGTGGAAAATCCAAGGAGGCTACGGATTGAGTCTCTGGTCTTGGTGTAAGGCCTAAGTAGGAATTCGATCAGGGACGCATTTGGGTGTTGGTTTAGAGCTATGGTAGAGGATTTGTGAAAGGGGGATTTTATGCGGTTTTGGCTTCTTTCACTGTTGTGATGGTGTGGGTGAAGTTAATATGAGCTTGGTGGACTATGGAGGTGTATTAGGTTCTGTCCTGGTTTCCGGCAAGGTTTTAAGCTCAAAATTGAGCTCCAGCAATGGGAATTGGTGATGGAAAATGGTTGGAATGCACTGAGGGGATCTTAGGGAAGCTCTGTGTGAAGTTTGGAGAGGCCTCTCTAAGAAAATTTCAGCACACCTCCCATGGCTGCGGGAGGTGAGTTTTTATAAAAATGGCCATGGGGTGGCTCTCAGGGCACAAGTTTGGGTGCATTGTGGTGCTTAGGTGGAGGGCAGAGGAGCTCTTCAATTTGATTTGGATGACTGGCCTCTAGGTTTGATTTGGTTAAGGTGCCATGGGGGTGGCTTTTAGTTTTGAGCTTTTCCGACTACTAGGCTGGCCGGCCGACCAGGGGGAGGTGGCTAGGAGCTCAGAGAACCCAGAGGAATCAATCACAACAATTTACTGCAAATGTGCTTTGATTTGGCAAAGATATCTTAAGCATGTGAATTTTTGGAAATAATATCCCTTAATTTTGGGGACCTTTTGTCCATGGCTTGATTTTGGTGGTTTCATGGTGTTTGGATTGGTCACTAAGTCCAACTAGTGGCTGGGGTGGAGTTAATTTGGTGACTTTAGAGTGGTTATGTCACATTTAATGCATGGGTCCAAGTGAGTGCAAATGACCAAAAAATGGGTTTGGACTAGGCTAACCACATCAATTGGCCCAAATAAATATTGCATTTGGTGTAGATAATCATAAGGAACAACTTTGGTGAAGAATGAAGGTGGGTTTGAGCTCATTTGAAGGGTCAATTTGAGGGAAATTTGAACCTTAATCAATTTGGTTATGTTGGGCTAGGCTTGGGTTAGCTTTAGGCTAAGTCCAAATTTTTTGTTGTAAATGGTCAATAGGGACCTCATGAAGAATTTTCAACATGAATTGGATGCCAATTTGGAGGTTAAGGCAATCAACTGGGTGAAATTTGGGGACTTAGCCAATTTGGGGCAAAATTTGGGAATTTAGGATTTAGGCCAATATCAAATGGATATGATGCTTCACCAAGGTCAATTGATGGTTGATTTTTATGTATAGGAACGTTATCAAGATTTCTCAACATTAATTGGCGCCAATTGACTAGGCTATGGGTTCAATTTGGTGAGATTAGGTCATATGGTCAAAATTGGGGCTTTAACCTAACTCAAAATTCGGTTCAAATCATGGTCCAATTGAGCTTTGATTTGGTTTAATTTGATCATATAAAAAGTGAATTTGAATTTAGGATTGAAATTAAGGTCAATTGAGGTCAAATTGATGGACATTTGAATTGAATTTGGGGAATTTGGGCCTTAAAGGCAAATTTGAGGGTTTTGGTTAAAGATAGTTAAATTGTCCAAATTAGGTCATGTGGTAGTTAAGAGAAATGCAATTGGAAATATTTGGGATTTATTGGGATTTTCTAGGAATTTTTGGAATTTTTGTAATTTTTGGTCCAAGAGGGGTATTTTGGTAATTTGGGGGTGTTTTAGGGGTAAAAGGCCAAGATGGGTATTTTGGTAGAGTTGAGGTACCAATCATCACCAATAAGCCAGGGACCAATGGAAATCCCATTTTGGGTCCTCTTTATAATGGTCTTAGCCAAACCACAACCCTAGGGCTAGTAGGTTTAGAGGACCTTCTTTATTAGTATCCCAAAAGATCAAGGGATCTAGGCTACAAATTTGAGTTTAAGGTTGTGAGTGAATGTGGGTGTATATGAGTGTAGTTAGTATACTGAGTGCCTTAGCTCCAGACCAACACCCAGGGTTAAGCTTAAGGTCCAACTGTCCTAAGGGTGACTCATCTTGAGTTTCCCCCATAGTGATCCCACCTACTAAATGCTAGGGGTTGAGACCAACATGTGGCACTTCAAGTTGAGTAAAGAAAAGGGTAGAATTTCTAATGGTGAGGGTTCCATGTCTAGTTTTTTAAGAATAGTCAATAGGAAAATCCTATGGCTAGACCTTAGGCTAGTAAAAGGGGAAAACTAAACCTCAACCCAAAGTGAGGTCAATAAATGGACCCCCAATAGACGTGGTGTGCTGTGCAAGAACACGACCGTATTGGCGTTGGCTGACGAGATCAACAAAAATGAATACAACCTCTAAGTCAACAGACCCAAAAATATGTGTAGGGTCGTGTGTGTGATTTGTTTCTGCCGGGGAATTAGCAGGTGTGTGTTTTATCAAGTCGAGAAGTAGGGACTCTCGCTGGGGATTGGAGAGTGGGCTTTAAGTTATAAAATTGTAAAGATTTCCAAAGGATGGGAGTCAGTATGTAAGTGCTGGCCCTTAGGTGGGAATTGAAATTTAGATATCAATTCAAAGAGAGAGAGAGAGAGAGAGAGAGAGAGAGAGAGTCGGAATGTAAGGACCGACCTCAAATGTGAATCAGAAATGTAGGACTAATTCGGAAATAAGAATTGAAATGTAGGTCGATTCTCAAAAGAGAGTGTCGGAATGTCAGGACCGACCTCCAATGTAATGAATCAGAAATGTTGGAATGAGAATTGAAATGTATATTAATTCTCAAAAGAGAATGTCGGAATGTAAGGAACGACCTCGAATGTAATGAATCAGAAATATTGGAATGAGAATTGAAATGTATATCAATTCTCAAAAGAGAATGTCGGAATGTAAGGACCAACCTTGAATGTAATGAGTCAGATGTGTAGGACTGAT
>NEWO01000084.1:388359-511632 GCA_003013225.1 Phalaenopsis aphrodite
GATGTGTATGATTTCTGGCTAATTAATCTCTAGAGAAGCCAATCTTGGTGCTTGTGATTGCCTCTGAATGGTGGCCATGGCAGCCATAGTTGTTGTCATCTCTTCTATTCGTTTCTCTAATAGATTGACTTGTTCATGCCTTAGGAGGACAACCCTATGCAGCTCATCTACAGCGTTCTCTTCGGTGAGGGGTTAAGCCTCGTGCGTAGATGTGGTAGCTCTAGTTTCGATTACATGGACATCCATGAAATCCTCCTCTAAGTAATCACTGTATTCAAAATCTTCATATTCACTATTGACGGAAACTCCGTGCTCTTGAGCTAACTCAGAAATCTCAATCTTGAGTTTCTCAATTATTTCCTCAATTATCGATTCCTTGATTGCTTTAAGATCTGGAGGACCCTGATGGACATCCTCTACTTGTTCCCCCATCTCGCTAGCTATTGTCGCGACGATGCCAGATATTTTAGGCACTAGTTTTACTTCCTGTCTTGCAGGATCACTGAACTGTATCGGTGCAGCAATCTTAGGTACCCATACTCTTTTTTTCTTCGATGATGATGTCTCAGGACGGGACGTCTTAGTAGATACATCGGTATGTCGAGGAAAGGTATGCTCCCGGTTGTGTAGACCAGCTACAGTGTCAAGTAATCATCTTATTTTTCTTTCGGGGATTGCAGGAATGACAGGTAAGATTTTTGGACCCAGTCTCGACTTAATCGGTCGGTGACCTGCGGTCCTGGTGATGGTACGATCGGTGGTGACTATAGTAATATCAACTCGGTTTCCCAAACAGAACCAAATGGGAATATGGGTAGGTGACTTTTCAGTCGACTTGTGAGACTTTCTAACGGACTTAACATCCTTCAAAATTTCTTCTTTCATACGAGGGGAAATCACATGTCCCACTTGTTTAAGTAACTCACTAACAGAACATCCTTCTTTAGTTGCAAGCCTTCTGAAGACTGCACTAACTCAGGCGATGGGAATGAATTTCTTTCCCTCCTCAATATGTCCACGGAGTGATGGTAATGCGGCAGCAATCTTTCGGATACTCTCATATCCATCAGTATCTGTCAGAGGATGGAATCTACTTCCTCGTAGGAGTGGATAAATTTCTGGTAACACCTCTTCAATTCGATGAGGCTCCTTCTTAACGGGTGTGTTCTCAAAAGTCTGGGCTTTGATGGCCCTCCGAATTCTTCTATTGTGGTTCCTCCTCTGAGTTCAGGTTAGTGGTACAGTCCTTGAGCTCGACCCAATTTCAAACACGGGTGGTGGGAAAGTTAATCCCTCAGTTGGCTCTTCAATGAACATACCTTCTTTCCCCTTAGCATCAACGGGGATAGCAGGTTTGACAGGTTTCACGACGGTAGTAGCTTTAGCCATCTTACAGGTAGGAAAGTCCTGAAGGAAGTTCAAACTGAATTCTACAGACGGTTCTTGCATTTCTGGAGCAGCGATCTTCATTACCACGAATGGGGCTTTCCCGAGGAGCAGCGACGTTACGGGCACTGTGGTCTGTTGGCAGATTGCAGGAAAAGGTCAGCGTTGGGTAGGCCATTGCAGCGAGCTTTAAAACAGAAAGTTTTAGGGTTAGCTATATGGCCAAAAACCTCGTAATCTTTAGTGCAAGCACTGAAAATAGAGGTTGATCTTTAGACCGGGCGGGTCTTAATTTATGAGTATTTTTTAACATCTTTGTTTAAAAAGGTGTAAAATTTAATTAATATAAGAAAAATTCAAAGTGCGCGCAGCACAACATGATTTGGTTTAATTTGCGAAATAGCAAATCAAATTTGGAAGGGAGATGTGAAGAAATTTTAGGACCCAGTGCGGGACGAAATTAGTGGCAAAGAATGCCCATATGGAATTAGTCCACCAACACGCCTATTGGGGATTCAAAAATTAAAGAGTCATTAATGGCCTTCTAAACCCCTCTGTTCAAAGATGGTTGAACAGCTAGTCCTAAAGTCCAAGGAGTTTGCTGTACTTTCCCAAGACAGAAATGGGTAAAGCATGTCAACGGAAGAAGGGTAATTTGGTCCAAGAGGGACATGGACACATTACTGATGTGTGAAAATAATATTTCATGATTTGTATGGAGAGAAAAGCACGTCCCCAGCGGAGTCGCCAGAAGCTATCGACGTTATTTTGGGGTTGGAGGGGAGTTGCCCGTAAGAAGCTGTCTGTCACCGGAATCGAAATCAAACTAACCCAATATTTTTCATAGTTTAAGTATGAAATCAAACTAACCTGATATTTTTCATAGTTTAAAATTAAAGAGCACTGTACCTCAAATCCTGTATCTATCCCGAAGGATAAACACAAGACTTGAGGATGAGACTTGATCAAATAAATTAAGGAAAGTATGACGTTTGTTTGGTCTACAAAACCTTTGTATTTGCCGACATATTCCCCTATTTAATATAATGGATTAAATAGCGTTTATATTAAGCTGGGTTCGGACATGCTTCCTATAAGGGCAAGCCCCTATAGTTAATTACATCTTAAATGACCAAAGTCACCAAAGAAGACTGTAGATAAAAATCAAGAAATATTATCTTCAAGAAATTTTAAAGGGTAGGACTCTTCAACGAAATTGGACGTAGAGGTGTGAAAGGGGATTGGTTCAAATTTGTAACATTTTATTGTAGAGTCCAAAGGAGGAAGAACTAGGGGATGTCATGGATCCAGAGGAGAACCCCGGTGACTTCCCAAGCTATCCTAATGTTTGGCTTCAGTTTTGAGGAGAAATATTTAGGTGTTCCATTCTGCCAATTTTATTAGTTAGGGCTTACATTCGTGTCAAACGATCACGCAAATAGCCTGGAAGATATGAGGATTTAGGTCGTAACAAATGACAACCTCGAAATCCTAAGACGAGTTAGGGCTTATACTATATATTAGGGCTATACAAAGGCCTAAAGATAAGGTGAGGATTTACATTGCATAAGCAAGCAACCTCAAAGTCCTATGGCTTTGTTGTTTAAGTCTAAGAAATGAAGATTGGCTTTGCTGGGGAAGACAGGTTTTGCTGTTGAAGATGGCAGTGCAGCCTATCATGCTAGCTCCTTGCTATGATGAGTTTGAGTTTTCTATTGTGTCAAGTTATAATGTCAAATCAAGTGGCCCGATGGTTAAATTTCTTTAAGTTTTATGAGTGACACAGGTTAGAATCCTACGGTTCCCTCGTTCTGGCACCACTATTTTCTATTGGATTCACCTAGTCCAAATGAACATATTAAACTCAACTTAATGAGTTCCATAATTTCATTTAAATCGTGGGAAGCCTCGTTAGCAACCGTAGTTTACCTCTTCCGAGGGATTCCCGATCATCCGATAGAGACATCTTAGTTTAGTTGAAGTTGTAGTTTTGTGTGATGTTTGTGATTAAATTTTGAGTTGTTTTATATTTATAATGTTGTGGTGGTGAGTTTTATCTTGGTTGATTTTAATTTTGGTTTCGGGTTATGGTTTTAACATGCAAGTTTATGTAGGTAAATGCAAGCATGAAACATGTAAGGAAAAGGTAGAAGAAAGATGGTACTATAAATTGTAAAAGCGTACCTGGCGAGTCTTCTCATTCCACCACCTGAAACTTAAAAATGCATGTGAGGGCATTTATGAAGCGCAGGAAAAGTACAGTTCTGATTATTTTCCTAACCTTATGTCATATCTTGGCGGGTCCTTAGAAGTTTAATTAAGGATGACTTTATCAAGCGAAATACATTAAGTTTAGTAGATCTCCGAGATGTCCAACAGATCTAGAAAAAGAAGCAGGTCCATGCTACTTTCTCGCTGCCTGATGGAAAATCCCGAGTTCTTTTTAAATTTATTATGTTGCTTAATAATTAATCCTATAAATACTCTTAATGCTCAGTGAACATTGAAGTCTCAATTATCCCTAAGAAAGGGGCAATTATCAATTATCATTTAATTTGAAACTTATGTGAGTGAATTCCCTTGAAGGGGAAGTTAGTGTAATTTGAACCTTATCCAAATTTTTAATCCTAATTGGGCTTAGTGGTGTTTCAAGGATGTTTGATTTAATTATGTTTATTTCTCTAATCCTCATTTAGTCAATTTTGATTTAGCTTAAGTCGCCACTAAACCCTTAAGACCTAGGTGAGTGTCTTAATTAGTTTTGAAAAGGGTTAAACTTTAAGTGGTCATGATTCATGATTTGGATCTATTTGAAAATTAAAATAGGGGTATTAAATTGATTAATTATTCACTTCAAAAGTCATACACTTAAGTCCAGGATCATTTAATTTTAATAAACTTCCAAATTCTTAATGATTTAGAAATTTATTAACTTAATTAAGAAAGTGGGATTGGTTTCTACCAACTGACCCCTTATGTTTCAAGCATCAAATAAATTGATTAAAATCAGAGGTTACCCGTTCCCCTCCCTGACTTAAGCCTAAATGTTAATTAAGGCTAAATTTCCAAAATTACACATTTGCCCCTAAGGTTCTAACACCTCATAATTTGTCAAATTCAATTCAAATGACTTTGAAATTTTTATTTTACCTCATTCATGGGTCAATTAAGATATTAGAGGAGAAAATGTGATTTTTTAAAATTTAATTTATTTTATATAAATATTTTCATGCAAAAATAGGATTTTTCAAAGAAAATTCTTAACTTGACGAAGGTAAACTCTAATCCTTTGAAATTTTTACTGGAGGTAGACCTCGACTAGGTAAACCTTTGAACAAAATGTCATGATTTTTTGAATTCTCTGTGATTTATTAGAATTATTTTAAGTTTTGTGTTATTTAATAAAAATAAAATATTTTAGGTGGTGAAATTAAGTTTTGTATTTTTGAAAAATCTCCCTAAGGTTAGAGGACTCAGAGGAGCAAATTTTATAATTTTTTTTTTTATTTTTTTTTGTTTTATTGGAATTATTTTAGTGAAAACTCATTTTTAGCCTTTAAAAATTATTTTTAAGCTTTGAAATTCAATATCTTTATTTAGAAAATCAGGAAAAATATTTTAATTACTCTTAAGTCATTAGGAAGCAATTTAGAACATTTCCATGAGTTTTATTACTTTTGTGGTTTTTATGAATTTTAATTATTTAAATATTTAAAATAAGCTAAAAAACAAGTTTTTCTTTTAAATAAAATTTTATTTTTATAAAATATCCCTGATCACAGAGAACTCAAAAAATTAAGTTTCATAATTTTTTGAGTTTTATTTTAATTTTTTTTAAAATCATTTAAGTGTTAAAAGTGATATTTATCTTTAAAAATCAACTTAAGTTATCAAACGAACTCAAATATTTTGAAATTTTTATGATGAGTTCTCTGGATCATAAACCACAATGGAGATCAAAAATCAAGTCATTTAAATGTTTATATTTTTTAAATTTAATTATCTTAGTGATTTGGTGTTTGTAAAATTTAGGGGTATTTTAAATGAATTGACCCATGAAATTATTTCCAAATGTTTCTCTAGTCATGGTGGACCTTCCAAAATTTTCTTAGGATTTTCTAATCAATATCCTAATTTTCATGATTATTTTAAAGAAATAATGTGGAATAACTTGAAAAATATGGATCTCTGTATAGGAACCTCTTCTGACTTTGGAAAAATCAGAGGATATCTCCCTTGACAGAGGCTACAACATGCCAAAATTTCAAGCAAAGGTGATGTGCCAATATGCATGGAGAATCAAATGATTCAAAATAATTTTTAATTAATTAAAAAAAATATGCATAAAAAGGTCTTGAAATTTATTCCACATTGTTTTCCTCTATTCACTAAGCAAGTGGGTATTTTTATTTTATTTTTGTGATATTTCTACACAAAGATATGAATTTTCTAAGTTAAGGGTATTTAAATAAATAAGAAAAAGCCATATTTATCTATTTAAACTGCGCGTGTTGACTAGATCCTAGGCAGCACCGAAGGCATGCGTGGCGTGCACTGGTTGGACGCCACCATCCACATAACTGCTGACTTAGCTCGTGGTTTATGTCCCGAAGCGCTGTCCCGCTCGATCTCCTCCGTCCGTTTGATACACGCTAGATTGAACGGCTCCCCGTCATCGTCCCCGATAGAATGATCCCGTGACCATCCACAATAAAACCCTAAGATCTTAGCCTAGACTCAACCAAATCACCTCAGGTTTGATCCTATGGACACATCTAAGTGAGACAAACATATCCATACGGTAATCATGCAATTAAATTAGGCCTAATTAAATGGAGAATCAAAATAGGCTTGAGATGAGGTGAGGTTTTATACCTTTGCTCTGAGAAGTTAAGCTTCGATTAGAGGGGCACATTTGTTGGGGTCCAAGGAGGCTAGGGATTGAGTCCCTGGTCTTGGTGTAAGGCCTAAGTAGGAATTCGATCACGGCCGGATTTGGGTGTTGGCCTAGAGCTATGATAGAGGCTTTGTGGAAGGGGGATTTTTTTGGGGTTTTGGCTTCTTTCACTGTTGTGAAGGTGTGGGTCAAGTTAATTGGAGTTTGGTGGACTGTGGAAGTGTATTGGGTTCTGTCCTGTTTCCGGCAAGGTTTCAAGCTCAAAATTGAGCTACGACAATGGGAATTGGTGAGGGAAAATGGTTGGAATGCACTGAGGGGATCTTATGGAAGCTCTGTGTGAAGTTTGGAGAGGCCTCTCTAAGAAAATTTCAGCGCACCTCCCATGGCCTTGGGAGGTGAGTTTTTATAAAAATGGCCATGGGGTGGCTCTCAGGGCACAAGTTTGGGTGCATTATGGTGCTTAGGTGCAGGGCAAAGGAGCTCTTCAATTTGATTTGGATGAGCTGGCCTCTAAGTTTGATTTGGGTGAGGTGTCATGGGGGTGGCTCTCAATTTTGAGCTTTTCCGGCCACTAGGCTGGTCGGCCGGCGAGGGGGAGGTGGCTAGGAGCGCAGCGAACCCAGAGGAATCCAACACAATAATTTAATGCAAATGTGCTTTGATTTGGCAAATATATCTTAATCATGTGCATTTTTGGAAATAATATCCCTTAATTTTGGGGACCTTTAGTCCATTGCTTGATTTATGTGGTTTCATGGTGTTTGGACTGGTCACTAAGTCCAACTAATGGCTGGGGTGGAGTTAATTTGGTGACTTTAGGGTGGTTATGTCACATTTAGTGCATGGGTCCAAGTGGTTGAAAATGACCAAAACTTGGGATTGGGCTAGGCTAGCCATGTCAATTGGCCCAAATAAATATTGCATTTGGTGTAGATGATCATAAGGATCAACTTTGGTGAAGAATGGAAGTGGTTTTGAGCTCAATTGAAGGGTTAATTTGAGAGAATTTTAAACCTTAATGAATTTGGTTATGTTGGACTAGGCTTTGGTCTAGCTATGGTTAGCCTTGGGATAAGTCCAAATTGATTGTTGTAAATGGTCAATTAGGACCTCATGAAGATTTTTCAACATGAATTGGATGCCAATTTGGAGGGTAAGACAATCAATTGGGTGAAATTTGGGGACTTAGCCAATTTGGATTTAGTCCAAAATCAAATGGATTTAGTCCAAAATCAATTTGGTGAGATTAGGTCATATGGTCAAAATTGGGTTTTAACCTAACTCAAAATTGGGTTCTAATCATGGACCAATTGAGCTTGTTTTTGGTTTAATTTGATCATATCAAAAGTGAATTTGAGTTTAGGATTGAAATTGGGGTCAATTGAGGTCAAATTGATGGACATTTGAATTGAATTTGGGGAATTTGGGCCCTTAAAGGCAAATTTGGGGGTTTTGGTTGAAGATGGTCAAATTGGCCAAATTAGGTCATGTGATAGTTGAGACAAATGTAATTGGGAATATTTGGGATTTATTGGTATTTTCTGGGAATTTTTGGAATTTTTGGAATTTTTGATCCAAGCGAGGTATTTTGGTAATTTGGGGGTGTTTTAGGGGTCAAAAGCCAAGATGGCAATTTTGGTAGAGTTGAGGTACCAATCATCACCAACAAGCCATGTACCAATGGAAACCCCATTTTGGGTCCTCTTCATAGTGGTCTTAGCAGAACCATAGCCTTAGGGCTAGTAGGTTTAGGGGACCATCTACATGAGTATCCCAAAAGATCAAGGGATCTAGGCTACAAATTTAAGTTTAGAGTTGTGAGTGAATGTGGGTGTATATGAGTGTAGTGAGTATAGTGAGTGCCTTATCTCTAAACCAACACCTAGGGTTAACCTTAAGGTTCAACAGTCCTATGGGTGACTCATCTTGAGTTTCCCCCATAGTGATCCCACCTACTAAATGTTAGAGGTTGAGACCAACATGTGACACTTCAAGTTGAGTAAAAAAGAGGGTATAATTTCTAATGGTGAGGGTTCCATGTCTAGTTTTCTAAGAATAGTCAATAGAAAAATCCTATGGCTAGACCTTAGGCTACTAAAAGGGAAAAACTAAACCTCAACCCAAAGTGAGGTCACAAGAGCTTCATTATTTCTTGTGTTGCCACAGCTAGCTCAAAAATGTGCTATATGCTTTCTGGGTTTTCCAGTTCTATAAAAAATTTTGATGTTTGGGGCCACAAAACCCTTGGGGAAAGGTACAACATCAAACTCCTCCGGGTAAGGTCTACCCTTTAAAATTGATGCACCGACCTTGGATTGGGCTAAGGCATCCAACACTTGTTCAACCATTTGCTTGAACTCCTTTTCTGGCATGGCACTTGATGGAGAATCTTTCTTCGTTTGCTCATCTTTGTTTGCTGAAGTAGCCTCTCTTCATTCATCAATAATGAGCATGATTTCTGGCTAATTAATATCTGGAAAAGCCAATTGCGGTGCTTGCGATTGCCTCTGAATGGTGTCCATGGCGGTCATAGTTGCAGTCATCTCTTCTATTCATTTCTCCAGTAGACTAAATTGCTCATCCCTTAGGAGGATAACCCTATGCAGCTCATCTATGGCGTTCTCTTCGGTCTGAGGTTGAGCCTCGCGTGCAGATGTGGTGGCTCTGGTTTCGATTACTTGGACATCCATGAAATCTTCCTCCAAGTAATTATTGTAGTCAAAATCTTCATTGTCACTATCAACAAAAACTATGTGCTCTCAAGGTAACTCTGAAATCTCGATCCCGAGTTTCTCAACTTTCTCTTCAATTATCGATTCCTTGATTGCTTTAAGATCTGGAGTACCGTGATAGACATCCTCTACTTGTCCATCTCGCTGGCTATTGTCGCGACGATGTCAGATATTTCAGACACTGGTTTCACTTCCTGTTCTACGACCTCACTGAATTGTATCAATGCAACAACCTTGTGTACCCATGCCTTTTTCTTTTTTGATGATGATGTCTCAGAATGAAGTGTCTTAGTAGAAACATCAGTATGTCGAGGGAAAGTATACTCCCCGTGGTGTAGACGGGCTACAGTGCTAGAAAAGCGTCTCGTCTTTGCCTTTGAGATTGTAGAAATATCTCCATAATGGGAGATGGGTAAGATCTTGGGACCCAATCTCAACTTAACCGGTCGACGGCCCACGACCTTGGTGGTAGTATAATCAGTAGTGATCACTGTGGTATCAATTATGTTCCCTAAACAAAACCAGATGGGGATGCGAGTAGGTGGCACTCCAATTGTCTTGTTGGATTGTCCAGCGGATTTGACACCCTTCAAAATTTCCTTCTTCATGCGAGGAGAAATTGCAACTTCAACTCATTTAAGTAACTCGCTAATTGAACATCCCTCTTTGGTAGCAAGCCTTCTGAAAACTGCACTGAATTGAGTGATGGGAGTGAATTTCTTCCTCTCCTCACTATGTCCATGAAGTGATGGTAATGTAGCAGCGATCCTTTGGATACTCTCATATCCATTGATATTTGTCAGAGGATGGAATCTACTTTCTCGCAGGAATGGATAAATTTCTGGTAACACTTCTTCAACTTGATGAGGCTCCTACACAATGGATGTCTTCTCAAGAGTCTGGGCTTTAATGGCCCTCCAAAATTTTCTATTTCGGTTCCTCCTTCAAGTTCAGGTCAGCGATATAGTCCTCAAACTTGATCCGATTTCAAACACGGGTGATGGGACAGTTAATCCCTCAGTCGGATCCTCAACAATCATCACTTCTTTCTCCTTAGCAGCAGCAGGGCTAGCGGGTTTGACGGGTGCTGTGACGGCAGTAGCTTTAGCCTTCTTGCAGGGAGGGAAGTCCTGAAGGCAGGTCAGGTTGAATTCTACAGACGACTCCAGTATCTCTGGAGCTGCGATCCTCATTACCACGAACAGGGCTTTCTCGAGGATGACCTTGAGATCTTCAAAGTTGGTTCCAAATTTGATGGTAGGAGTGCGGTTACAGGCTTCATAGCTCATTGGCACGTTGCAGAAAAAGGTCAGCGTTGGGTAAGCCATTGCAGCAGGCTTGAAAATATAAAGTTTAAGAAAAATTAAGAGGTGTAAAAATTTAATTAATGTAAGAAAATTTCAAAGTGCGCGCAGCACAACACGATTTGGTTTAATTTGTAGAATAGCAAATTAAATTTGGAAGAGAGATGTGAAGTATTTTAGGACCCAGTGCAGGACCAATTTAGTGGATGTAAATGCCCAGGTGGAACTAGTCCACCGATACACCTATTGGGGGTCCAACCCCACAGGAAAAATTTAAAGAGTCATTAATGACCTTTTGAACCCCTCTGTTTAAAGATGGCTGATGTATGGTGGGTTAGCTAAATTGGTTCAAGAGGGACATGAACACATTACCTATGTGTGAAAATAATATTTCTTGAGTTGTATGGAGAGAAAAGCTTGTCCCCAGTGGAGTCGCCAGAAGCTGTCGGCACTATTTTGGTTGGAGGAAGTTGCCCATAAGAAGTTGTTGGTCACCGGAATTGAAATCCCGTCGCCCTCTTTGGAAGGACATTTTAATATACATATATATTTAGTTTAAGAAAAATATGAAATATTTTTCATAGTTTAAATGAAAGTGTTGTACTTCAAATCCTGTATCTATCCGAAAGGATAAACATAAGACTTGAGGATGAGGCTCGATCAAATAAACTAAGGAATATATGACATATGTTTGGTCTGTGAAACATTTATATTTGCCGACAAGTTCCCTTATTTAATATAAAGGATTAAATATGGTTTATATTAAGCTCGGTTCGGACATGCTTCCTATAAGGGAAATCCCCTATAGTTAATTACATCTTAAATGACTGAAATCACTTAAGAATACTCTCGATAAAAATTAGGAAATATTATCTTCAAGGAGTTTCAAAGGGTAGGACTCTTCAATGAGATCGAACGTAGAGGTGTGAAAGGAGATTGGTTCAAATTTGGAACATTTTATTGTAGAATCCAAATGAGGAAGAACTAGGGGATGACATGGATCCAGAGGAGAACCCCGGTGACTTCCCAAGCTATCCTAATGTTTGGCTTCAATTTTATTAGTTAGGGCTTACATTCGTGTGAATGATCACACAAATAGCCTGAAAGATGTGAGGGTTTTGGCTGTGACAAACGATAACCTCAGAATCATAAGAAGAGTTAGGGCTTATATTGTATAAGAGAGCTACACAAAAGCTTAAAGATAAGGTGAGGATTTACGTTACACAAGCTAGCAACCTCGAAGTCCTATGGCTTTGGTGTTTAACTCGAAGGAAGGAAGATTGGTTTAGCTGGGGAAGACAGTTTTTACTTTTGAAGATGGTCGTGTTGCCCACCATGCTAGCTTCAAGCTCCCTCCCATGACGAGTTTTAGTTTTCTAGTGTGTCAATTTATAATGTCAAATCAAGTGGCCCTATGGTTAAAGTTCTTTAAATTTAATAGGGGGTATATTAACGTTGATTAGAGTGACACCGGTTAAGATCCTACGGTTCCCTAGTTCCGGCACCACTATTTTTTATTGGATTCACATAGTCCAAATGAACTTACTAAACTCAACTTAATGAGTTGCATAATTTCATTTAGACAGTGGGAAGCATCGTTAGCAACCATAAGTTACCTCCTCCAAGGGATTCCCGCTCATCCGATAGAGACATCATAATTTAGTTGCAATTGTTGTTTTGTGTGATGTTTGTGATTAAATTTTTAGTTGTTTTATATTTTGAATGTTGTGGCGGTGAATTTTATCTTCGTTGATTTTAGTTTTGGTTTTGGTTTTTGTTATGGTTATGTGGCTATCCTGGTAGTTTTAGTTTTCATGCAGGGTGACATCGTTGTTTAGCATGCAAATTTGCATGTATAAAAGTACGGTATGAAAGTACAAGACAGACAATGCTGAAAACTGTAAAAGCGTACCTGACGAGTCTTCTCGTTCCACCACCTGAAACTTAAAATGCATTTTAAGTCAGTTTATATGAAACATGGAAGTAAAATCTTGACGACCTATCTAACCCTAGGTCATATCTTGGTGGGTCCTTAAAAGTTTAGTTAAGGATAATGTTGTCAAGCAAAATATATTAAGTTGAGTAGATCTCCGAGGTATCCAACAGATCTAGAAAAAGAAGCAAGTCCGTGCTACTCTCTCGCTGCCAGGTGGAAAATCTCGAGTTCTTTTAAACTTATTATGTTGCTTAATAAGTCATCTTGTAAATACCCTTAATGCTCAGAGAGCATTGATGTGTTAATTATCCCTAAAAATAGGTTAATTATCACTTGAGATTCAATTTAAGAATTATGTGGGTGAAGACCCTTAAAGAGGCAAGTTATTGTTGTTGGAACACTTAGTCAAATTTTAACCCTAATTGGGTTTGTAGTGCTTGAAAGATGTTTTAATTTTCAATGATCTTTACTTTTCTAATCCTCATTTAAATGAAACTTGATTTAGCCTAACTCACTAATAAGCCCTTAAGACTTAGATGAGTGTCTTAATTAGCTTTGAAAAGGTTAAGCTTTAGGTGATCATGATTCATGTTATAGATTTTATTTGAACATCAAAATAGGGGTATTAAATTGATTAATTATTGACTTCAAAAGTCATACCCCTAAGTCCTAGATTCATTTTATTTTAATAAACTTTCAAATTTTAATAATTTAAAAATTTATTAACTTATCATTTTCAATTAAGAAAGCTAGATTGGTTTCTAACAATTAACCACTTGTGTTTCAAACATCAAAGAAATTAACTAAGATCAAAGGTTACCCATTTCCCTCCATAAATTAAGGCTAAATGTTAATTAAGGCTAATTTTGCAAAATTACACATTTGCCCCTAAGGCTCTATCACTTCATAATTTGTCAAATTCAATTCAAATGACTTTAAAATTTTTATCCTACCTCATTCATGGGTCAATTAAGACATTAGAGAAGAAAATGTGATTTTTTTAAATTTAATTTAATTTGTATAATTATTTTTCATGCAAAAATAGGATTTTTCAAAAAAAATTCCTAACTTGACTAAGGTAAATCTTAATCCTTGAAATTTTTATTGGAGGTATCTTTAGACTAGAGAAGCCTGTGGACCAAATTTCATGATTTTTTGAATTTCATGTGAATTTTAAGAATTTTTTTAATTTCTGGGGTATGTATTAAATATAAAATATTTTAAATGTATAAAATTAAGTTTTATATTTTTGAAAAGTCTCCCTAAGGTTAGAGAACTTAGAGGAGAAGATATTATATTTACATGATTTTTTTTATTTATTGGAATTATTTTAATGGAAACTCATTTTTATCCTTTAAAAATTATTTTTAAACTTTGAAATTCAGTTTCATTATTTAGAAAATCAGGAAAAATATTCTAATTATTCCTAAGTTATTAGGATGTAATTGAGAACATTTTCATGAGTTTTATTATTTTTATTGATTTTTAGGGATTATTAATTATTTAAGTATTTAAAATAGGTTAAAAATCAAGTTTTTATTTTAAATACTATTTAATTTTTAGAAAATACTCCTAATTACAGAGAACTCAAAAAAACCAAGTTTCATAATTTTTTGAGTTCTATTTTGATTTTTAAAAAAATCATTTAAATTTCAAAAGTAATGTTTAACTTTAAAAATCAACTTAAGTTATCAAATGAACTCAAAATATTTTGAAATTTTTTTGCAGTTCTATGGATCCGGAACCACAGTGGAGATCAAAAATCAAGTTATTTAAATTTTTATATTTTCTAAAATTAATTATCATAATGATTTAGGGTTTGTGAAATTAAGTACATTTTAAATGACTTGATCCATAAAATTATTTCCAAAAGCTTCTATGGTCATGGTGGACCTTCCAAAATTTTTTCGGAATTTTCTAATTAACATGCTAATTTCCA
Organism: Phalaenopsis aphrodite; assembly: GCA_003013225.1. Taxonomy (NCBI): domain Eukaryota; kingdom Viridiplantae; phylum Streptophyta; class Magnoliopsida; order Asparagales; family Orchidaceae; genus Phalaenopsis; species Phalaenopsis aphrodite. Next base: position 402,557 of record NEWO01000084.1, read on the forward strand.
TGATTATTTTAAGAAAATAATGTACAAAAACTTGAAAAATATGGATCTCTTTCTAGGAACCTCCTCTGACTTTAGAAAAATCATAGGATGTTTCCCTTGACAGAGGCTACAACATGCCAAAATTTCAAGCCAAGGTGATGTGTCAATATGCATGACGAATCAAATGATTCCAAACAGTGTTTAATTAATTAAAAATAAAATATGCATCAAATGGACTTGAAATTTATTCCACATTGTTCTCCTCTGTTCATTGAGCAAGTGGATATTTTTATTTTATTTTTGTGATTTTTCTACATAAAGTTATGAATTTTTGAAGTTAAGGGAGTTTAAATAAATAGAAAAAGCCCTATTTAACTATTTAAACAGCGCGTGCTGACTAGATCCTAGGAAGCTCTGAAGGCACGCGTGGCGCTCTCTGGTTGGACGTTGCCATCTACGTAGTTGCTGACTCGGCCTATGGTTTATGTTTCGAAGCATTGTACGGCTTGATCTCCTCCATCCATTTGATAAACGCTTGATCAAACGGCTCCCCGTCATGGTCTCCGATAGAATGATCCCGTGACTGTCCACACTAAAACCCTATGATCGCAGCATAGACTCAACTAAATCACTTCGAGTTTGATCCTATGGACTCGTCTAAGTGAGACAAACACATCCATACGGTAATCATGCAATTAAATTAAGCCTAATTAAATGTAGAATCAAAATAGGCTCGGGAGGAGGAGAAGTTTTATACCTTTGCTCTGAGAAAAGAAGCTTCAATCAGAGGTGCTCGACACGTTTGTTGGGGCCCATAGAGGCTAGCGATTAAGCCTCTTGTCTTGGTGTAAGGCCTAGATACGAATTTGAGCAAGCTCAATTTCAGGTGTTGGTCTAGAGCTACGATAGAGGCTCTGTGAGAGGGTAATTTGATGAGGATTTTGCTTCTTTCACTATTTTGAAGGTGTGGATAAAGTTAATTTAGGTTTGGTGAACTGTGGAGATATATTGGGCTTTGTCCTGGTTTCCGGTAAGGTTTTGAGCTCAAAATTGAACTCCAACAAGGGAATTCAGGGCAATGTGGCGGTTGGGTTGCACTGAGGAGGTCTCAATAAGGCTTTGTGTGTGATTTCAGGGACTATCTTCAAGAGATTTTTAACACTTGGTTTAATGGCCATGGAGGTTACCTTTTATAAAAATGGGATTATGGTGGTTGTCATGTCCAATTAGGAGGTGTAATGTGGTGCTTAGGCGGAGGACAGAGGAGCTCTACAACTCAATTTTGCTGAGCTGGCTTCTAGGCTTGATTTGGGTGAAGTCTCATGGGGTGGCTCTCAGTTTTGAGCTTTCCCGGCCATTAGGCTGGCCGGCCGGCAAGGGGGAGGTGGCTAGGTGCTCAGGGCATCTAGAGGAATCCATCACAATAATTTAATGAAAATGTGTTTTGATTTTGGGAATAAGATCCCTTAATTTGGGGGACCTTTGGTCCATGGCTTAGTTTAGGTGGTTATATGAGTTTTGGCTCAGTCTTAGGGGTCAACTAATGACCGAGGTGGAGTTAATTTGGTTGTTTTATGGTGGTTAGGTCACATTTAATGCATGGGTCCAAGTGGGTGCAAATGACCAAGTCTTGGGTTTTTTCTAGGATAGCCATGTCAATTGGCCCAAATAAATGTTTCATTTGGTATATATGATCATAAGGACCAACTTTGGTGAAGGATGGAAGCGGTTTTGAGCTCAATTGAAGGGTCAATTTGAGTAAATTTTGAATTTTAGTCAATTTGGTCATGTTGGGCTAGGCTTGGGTCTAGCTTGGGTTAGCCTTGGGTAAGTCCCAAATTGGTTGTTGTAAATGGTCAATAGGGATGTCATGAAGAGTTTTCAACATGAATTGGATGCCAATTTGGAGGTTAAGGATATCAATTGGGTGAAATTTGGGGACTTAGCCAATTTGGGGCTAAATTTGGGAATTTTGGATTTAAGCCAAAATCAAATAGATTTGAGGCTTCACCAAGGCCAATTGATGGTTGATTTTTATGTATAAGAATGTTATAAAGATTTTTCAACAGTAATTGGGGCCAATTAACTAGGATATGGGTTCAATTTGGTGAGATTAGGTCATATGGTAAAAATTGGGGTTTTGACCTAAATCAAAATTTGGCTCAATTCATGGGCCAATTAAGCTTGGATTTGGTTTAGTTTGGACATATCAAAAGTTAATTTGAGTTTAGGATTGGAATTGGGGTTAATTGAGATAAAATTGATGGACATTTGAGTTAAATTTGGGGAAATTTGGGCCTTTAAAGGTAAATTTGGGGGTTTTGGTTAAAGATTGTTAAATTGGCCAAATTGGGTCATGTGGTAGTTGGGAAAAATGAAATTAGAATTATTTGGGATTTATTGAGATTTTTTGGGAATTTTTGGAAATTTGGGCTATGGAGGGGTATTTTGGTAATTTGGCCATTTTAGAAGATTTTGGGTAATTTGGGTGTTTGGAGGTTTTCAAAAGGTTTGAAATGAATTTTGTTCAAATTTGGGTATTTTGGGAAAACTTGGGAATTTGGGCAAAGTTTAGGATTTCAAGGGTGTTTAGGTAATTTGGGGGTATTTAGGGGCAAAAGGTCAAGATGGGTATTTTTGATAGGATTGGGTAACTAATCACCCTAATTGAGCCATGGACCCAAGGAAATCCCATTTTGGGTCCTCTATGAACTGGTCTTAGTTAAACCATAGTCCTAGGGCTGGTAGGTTTAGGGGACCCTCTACACGAGTATCCCAAAAAAGGTCAAGGGACCTAGGCTAGAAATTTGAGTTTAGGGTTGTGAGTGATTGTGAGTGTAGATGAGTGTAGTGAGTGCCCTAGCTCCAGACCAACACCCAGGGTCAACCCTAAGGTCCAGCAGTCCTAAGGGTGACTCATCTTGAGTTTCCCTCATAGTGACCCCACCTATTAAATGTTAGAGGTTATGATCAATATGTGGAACTCCAAGTTGAGTAGAGAAGAGTGTAGAATTTCTAATGGTGAGGGTTCCATGCCTAGTTTTCTAAGAATAGTCAAATAGAAAAGTCCTATGGCTAGACCTTAGGCTACTAAATAGGAAAAACTAAACCTCAACCAAAAGTGAGGTCAACAACCATGAATAGTGAATTTTTGAATTTCTTCAAATTTGCTCAAAATACAAGGTGAACATCCAAAATTTTTACATAAAAGTAAAGCTCTTACCTTCAAGAACTTGGATCCAGCAAATTTCAATTGATTCCGCCAAGAAATCATCACTTTAAATGTGTCCTAGCCTTCCAAAATCACAATTTTGAGAGGTTAAAGGTGACGGGAGGCGTAAAAATGGTGATTTTCATGCCAATATTTTCTCTTTTAACCGTTCGCGAACTGATTTTCATGAACCGGCGCTTAAGCGTGGGTAAGTGGTGCTTAGGCACCTTCCTCTCGGGTTGGCTCGCGCTTAAGCGGGAGTTGTGGTACCTAGGCGCCAGTGCATGATTTAAAAAAATTTTAAATTAAAGTAAAATGCACTATTTGCCTAAGTAAACCACCCATAAATGGTCTCATACCACTTAAATGTCTATTTTCAACTTCCTATAACTCTCCTCTCTCTCCCAAAATTCTTTATAATAACTATTTCAATTCGAGGCTAAAAATAAAACAAATTTTCACACAAACAAACTTATATAAATTCACATTAAAAGTACAAATACTTTTAAACACTGAACTCTCACTCCTAGTATTCTTGGATGAGAAAATTTTCCTAAATACAAATACACATTAATCATTACACATAAAGAAGGCATAAATACTAAAAACAATACTTTACCATTAAACCACTTGAAAACAACTTCTAACAAACAAATTCTAACACAACTTATTTCCATTCTTCATTCGAAGGAACAAATTCCTGTCTTTCATTAGTCTCTCCAGGAATATAGAGTTGATAAAATGGACGGTGGTTATAGGCTCTGATACTATCTTCTTCATTCCTTTTATGCTTTCTGAACATCGCCTTATCCACTTTCTCTATATAACTTGTGTGGCTAAATTGCATCTTTAATTGCCATCCCATACTCTAGATGTGCATGCAACTCAACTTCTTTGGTCTATAGTATTTTCCATTTTGTTGATCTTCTATGATATCCCTTCAATACTATCGGCTAAGAAACTATTATACATCTTTTGTGCACTTTGAATAATGAACCTTTTCCTCATGATTACTTCCTTTTTCTTCAAATCCGTCTCCCTTGAAGGCATTTTCTCTAAATCTCACTTTCTCTTATACTTTTAGTGCTAGAAATGATCTGGGTGAAATTCCTTCACAAAACCCTTCAATTTATAGGCTTAAATCCTTCCAATAACTCATAGACATGTTTAGAAACTGCCTTGGCACATTTTTACAAACTAATTGGCGCTAAACCTTCTAGAATATTAATTTCACACATGTGTTTAAACTGCCGTGCTTAAGCACCGGATCTGGCGTTTTAAGTGCTAGTGCACATTTTTGCACTAGTCAACTTAACATCCAAATTCTTATTCTAACATGACTTGGTCACTAAGTAATGTCTTAAAATCTTTACTAACATAAAATAGTTTCAAAACTACAACCCCAATTTACTTAATCACACATAAAATAATAATCAAAATAAAAACACACTGATAATTATGGTTTGCCTCCCACAAAGTGCTTGGTTTTACGTCGTCAACACGACATAACCAGTACTTATTCTGGTTGACCCAACTTCATTCCATCATTAAGTTTATGTCGATCCCCTATAAAATAAGGTTTCAGTATATGTCCATTAACTTTAAATATTTTCTCAGACTAAGGATCTTTAATATCCACAACTCCGTAAAGATAAACTTTTACTACAACAATTAGGCCCATCAACCTGGACTTAAGTTTCCCTGGAAATAATCTTAAGCTTGCATTATATAGCAAAACTTGTTGCCCTAGCTGAAAATTTTTAGTAAGAATCCTTTGATCATGCCACATCTTCATCTTTTCTTTATAAATCTTGGCACTCTCATAAGATTCATTCATTATCTATTCAAGCTCATTTAGTTACAATAACCTTTTCTCACCAGCATCTTTCAAATTATAATTGAACACTTTAATAGCCTAATATGCTTTATGCTCAAATTTAACTGGCAAGTGACAAGCTTTGCCAAATATTAGCTTATATGGGGACATTCCTATATGAGTTCTGTATGCAATCCTATAAGCTCACAAAGCATAGTTAAGTTTGACTGACCAATCCATTTTTGTTGGATTCACCAATTTTTTCATAATTCTTTTAATTTCCCGATTAGAGAATTCAACTAAACCACTTGTCTGAGAATGATAAGCAGTAGCAATCCTATGATTTATATGATATTTCTTTAATAACTTCTCCATTATGGCATTTCTGAAATGACTTCCCTCATCAGTAATGATAACTCTCGACATCCCAAATCTAGAAAATATGTTTATTTTAAAAAATTTTGCAACACTTTGAGCATCACATCGAGGTAAAGAAACAGCTTCTATCCATTTGAATACATAGTCCACTGCTAACAGAATATATAAATTTCTGAAAGATGGTATAAATGGTCCCATGAAATCTAATCCCCAAACATCAAATATTTCAACTTCTAGCATATAATTGAGGGGCATCTCATTTTTTATAGAAATATTACCTACTCATTGATATATCACAATTTTTGATATAAGCATTAACATCTCTAAAAATTATAGGCCAATAAAATCCAGATTGTAAAATTTTGTATGTTGTTTTATCAACACAAAAATGTCCCCCAAATTCAGAATTATGACACTTTTAGATAATTTCGTAAGTTTCTTTTAATGGTACACATCTTCAAATAATTAGATCATTTCCGTATTTATATAAAAATGGGTCATCCTAAAAATAAGTCTTAGCTTCATAAATAAATTTCCTGTTTTGTTGGTATGGTTTTTCCTACCTTGGTTATAATAATTTGGATATGGCTTATTCTGCTTATTACTTACGTCATTCAAAGTTTCTAATGATGCTTGGGATTATACCATTTAGCCTAATGAATTTTCTTCAATCATGGAAATTGTTTGAGAAAAATTCATTCCAAATTTGTCTAACTTCCTTGAAATTGCAGCAACTTGATTTGCTAACATAGTAAATGCATCAGTCTCATGAATATTATCTATTTTCTTAGGATTCACCCTCTCAAAAAGCCATTTAAATTTTATTGGTAGCCATTTCTTCAATTAAAGCATAGGCGTCATGAAATGATTTTGACATCAATGAACCACCAGTTGTGGCATCGATAATTGATCTAAGACATCCAACTAATCCATTATAAAAAAGTTTGAATTATTAACCAATCTGGTATAGCATGGTGTCGACACTTTCTTAAGAGTTCTTTAAATCTTTCTCATGCTTTGTAAATAGATTCCCCTTCAAACTGATTAAAAGATGTAATATCATTTCTAAGCTTCGCAATATTTTATGGTGGAAAATATTTAGCAAGGAATTTTTGTGCTCAATCACCCCAAGTTCTGATAGATCCAGGTGCTAATGAATTCAACCACATCTTAGATTTATCCCTCAGTCGTAAAGGAAATAACCTAAATCTTATGGCATCATCTGATACACCATCGTATTTAAATGTAGCGCACAATTCTAGAAAATTGGCAAGATGTAAATTTGGATCTTCAATTGGTGATCCCCCAAACTGATTATTTGATACCATTTGGATAATAGTAGGTTTAAGCTCAAATGAATTAGCCACTACAGTAGATTTTGAACACTACAATAAAGTTCAACTACAGTAGGATTGACATAATCTCATAAAGGTCTAAATTCTCGATGAATTTCAGCATTTTCATCATTTTGGTTTGCCATTTCTGTAATTTTTTTGGATTTTTCATGATTTTTAATTTTTTTTAGTTTTCTCATTTTTCTAACAGTTCTCTCTAATTCAGAATCATAGAGCACCAGTCCTTAAGAACCTGAACTACACATACACAAACATAAAATAAAATAAAACTAAACACACACAAAATAAAGTACAAAAACTTAAAGTTTAAAAAAGACTTTCTGAAAATAGAAATTTTCTTTTAAATTAATAGATTCTTTTGAATTTTCACTTCACTTCCCCGGCAACGGTGCCAAAAACATAATCCTGAAACTGCTTATATGCAACAATATAACAATAATTTTGATTATATTTTTCACTTATATTTTCTTATTTCATAACAAAACCAAAAAACTTGATCCTAAAGAAAAATAAGAATTTAACTTTTAATTTATATATAGTGGGATACTACGCAAGTATATGTATCTTTATCAAGTAATATATGACTTTTGACTAAGACCTGAATATCGAACCAACAGGGAAGATATGCAATATGCACTTTTTGGAAAACTTTCTATTTTTTAAAAAGACAATTATTTAAACTCAAGACATTTTTTTAGTAAAGAAAGTTTAAATATTTTTGGTAATTTTAATATTTTGACAAAATAGTACAAACATAAAAAGATAACTTGAGTTTTTGTAGAAGAAAAATACTAAATATGAAAATATCTTTCTCCTCATCATGAATCAGTAATAAGTATAGAAATTCTATTGTGGAAGTATGCATATTGTGGTGTGCCAAATATGAGCAATAATATTCTTTACCCTTACTAGAGAAGCTATAAAGAACATTTGCTAATTTAAAGTTTGAATAGTTCTGAAGATCGGCTAGGTATGGAAGATATTAGCTCTCACTCTAGAGTTCCCTCGATTCCCTCCACCTGAGGGCCAATATCTCGTATCAGAACCTAAAAAAATAAACCAAGGGGGATTTAACCTGTCACTTTAAAGTCCTTTAACTCTACACCCTTCAATGAATATTTCCTTATTTATTTGCACTATATCATATGAACTACATTCTCATTCATACAACCTCATGTGATACTTTCCAATTGTTGATTGAGACAATACCATCCCAGTTCTTACATGTTCTCATAACAAATTTTAACATCTAGATTGGCAAAATCAATAAGTAAATGAAGTACATGGATTTACACAACTTCCTCCAACATTAAAGATCAATACTCTCCACAACTTCAATCCAACAGTTAACTCTTATCATTTTAAGAAGAAAGATAAAGAAAACCTACTCAGAATCTATGGAGAAAACAAAACCATACTTTAGTTTAAAAACAAAAATCATTGTCAAACCAACAACAAGTCTCAATTAAAACCAAAAGTAGTCTAAAATAAAAGATATAAACTTATCTCAAGTCCTTTGCCAAACTCTTAAAGTTCCTTTGAATCTCTTCTCTTTTACAACACTCTCAATAGAAAATTAGAAATTAAAAAAAGGATAAATATGCGGTGCCTGAAAATTTCTGCAACTAACTCCCTAATTTTTGAACTTTCAAAACTTTTCTAGTACAATCAGGACCTCTTTCAAATTCCTAATCTTCTTTCTTTTATAATTCTCTAAAAGATGACTTGGTATCTCTTTAAAATGTGTCTTGATTCGATGTATTTCTCTAAGAGATGCATCCTTTCACAGTAATTTTTGTCCATGTGGTTGTAACCACCTATTAAACCAATAGGTGCCTTAAAACCCTCTTCAAAATTCACAAAACTAAATTTACTCATCTAATAACTGCCACTGGCGCTTAAGCGAGGGGCCTCTAGCGCCTAGGCTCAGCCTTCTTTGTTTACCTGGCGCTTAAGCGCCTGATCTGGTGCTTAGGCGCCAATACACTTTTGTACATTTTTCACCTATTTGCTTCAAATTTGATCCTTTTTCACTCCTTTAAGCATTTTTCATCTTTTTACCTATAATTGAAAGAAAAACACAAAAATAAGTTCCATTAAAGTACAATATCTAAATAATAGGTATAAGAATGTGTCTTAAAGTACTATATATTTTAGGTATATCAAAGATTTTGTATGCAGTCCTATAAGCCCACAAAGCAAAGTCAAGTTTTACTGATCAATCCATTTTTATTGGATTCACAGATTTGTCCATAAATCTCTTAATTTTTCGATTGGACAATTCAACTAAACCGCTTATCTTAGGATGATAAGTAGTAGCAATTCTAAGGTTTATATGATATTTCTTTAATAATTTCTCTATTATGAAATTTCTGAAATGATTTTCCTCATCAGTTATGATATTTTTTGGTATCCCAAATCTATAAAATATGTTTGTTTTAAAAATTTTACAGCACTTTGAGCATCACATTGAGGTAAAGAAACAACTTCTTTCCATTTGGATACATTGTCCACTGCTAACAGCATATATAAATTTCTAAAAGATAGTATAAATGGTCCCATAAAATCTAATCCCGAAACAATAAATATTTCAACTTCTAGAATATAATTGAGGGGCATCTCATTTCTTCTAGAAATATTGCCTACTCATGGACATCTATCACAAGTTTTGATATAAGCATTAACATCTCATAAAATAGCAGGCCAATAAAATCCAGATTGTAAAATTGTGTATGTTGTTTTATCAACACTAAAATGTCCCCCAAAATCAAAATTATGACATTTTTAGATAATTTCATAATTTTCTTCTAATGGTACACATCTTCGAATAATCAGCCTTTTTCTTATTTTTATAAAAATGGGTCATCCTAAAAATAAGTCTTAGCATCAGATATAAACTTCCTATTCTGTTATTATGTCATTCTATAGGGTAGAATATCACCTACAAGAAGGTTCAGAATATCGACATACCACGGAACATGCCACTCATTAATATGGAACAGTTTTTCATCTGGAAAATGTTTATTAATTTCTTTTTCAAAATAGAGTGGGTTTTCTAACTCAAGTCTGGAAAAATGATCAGCAATTTGATTTTTTAGTCCCATTTCTATCTACTATTTAAAAGTTAAATTCTTTGAAAAGAAGAATCCATCTTATAAGTCTTAGTTTAGCATCCTTGTTTTTCATCAAGTACTTAGTAGTAGATTGATCTGTATGCACTACGTAATGAGTTCCAATTAAATAAGATCTAAATTTACCAAAGGCATATACTATTACTAATAACTCTTTTTTAGTTTTTGTATGATTAACTTGGATTTCATTAAAAGTTTTACTAGCATAGTAAATTACTTTAAAAATTTCATCATATCTTTGTCTTAAAATAGCTCCAATAGCATAATCACCAGCAATACACATTTGTTCAAAAGGTTTTCCCTAATCTAGTGAAACTGTAATTGGTGCAGTGATTAATTTTTTTTTAATAAATTAAAAGTTTTTAGGCACTCTTTATCAAAATTGAAAATTGCATCTTTCTCCAGTAAATGGCATAATGACTTAGCAATTTTTGAAACGTCTTTAATATATCGTCTGTAGAATCGAGCATGTCCTAAAAACTCCTAATTTCCGTTACATTTGTTGGATAAGGTAAAGTAGCGATCACTTGATTTTAGCAGAATCTACTTGAATGCCATTTTTTGATATTTGATGTCTTAATACAATTCCTCCTGCTACCATAAATTGACATTTTTCCAATTAAGGACTAAATTTGTTTATTCACAACGATTAAGAACTTTTTATAAATATTCTCAACAAGAGTCAAGTGAAGTTCCAAACACTGAAAAACCATCAATAAAAACTTTAATCCCTTTTTCAATTAAATCACAAAAAATTGTCATCATGCATCTTTCAAATATAGTAGGGGCATTACATAAATTAAAGGACACTCTTCTAAAATAAAATGTACAATAAGGACTGGTAAAAGTTATTTTCTCTTGATGCTCTGGAGTTATTTGAATTTGGTGATAACCAGTATATCCATCCAGAAACCAAAAGTATTTATGTCCAGCTAGTCTATCCAGCATTTAATCTAGAAAGGGTAATTGAAAATGATCTTTTCTAGTAACAAGATTTAATTTTCTATAATCAATGCATATTGGCCACCCTTGACTTGTCTAGTAGGTATTAATTTATTATGTTCATTCACAGTCATAGTTACTCCTCCTTTCTTAAGAACACAGTGAATTGACCTATCCCATGCACTATCTGAAATAAGGTAGATAATTCCAACATCTAGCCACTTTAAAATTTCTTTCTTTACAACTTCTTTCATAACATGACTCAATCTCCTTTCAGGATCAGCCCTAGGTTTGCAGTTCTGTTCCATATGAATTCTATGCATACAAATTGAAGGATTGATTCCTTTAATATCAGCTATTGTCCATCCAAAGGCTTTTTTAAAATTTTTAAAAATTTCATCAATCTTTCTTCTTCTTCAACCGTTAAATTTGAAAAAATTATAACTGGTAAAGTAATAGAATCACTTAAAATAGCATATTTTAAATGATCAGGAAGTAATTTCAATTCATGTTTTGGAGGTTTTTCAATTGATGGACAAAATGGTTTATCTTTTTCTATCGCGTCCAAAATTTCAAAACTTTCTCGAACATAGTTTGAATATTCTTTAAAAAGATATTCACATTGATCTAATTCCTCTTTTTGTTTATGTTCCAAATCTTTTACTTTAGATTTTTCTTCATAATTAGTTTTAAATTGGCATTCACTCAAATATCTTATAACATCCATTCTATAGCATTCATCAACTTTACCTTTTGTAGGATATTTTATTGATCTTGAAATGTTAGAAGTAATAGTTTGATTTTTGACGCGCATAGTTAATTCCCCATTTTACACATCTATCATTGCTCTTTTTGTGGCTAGGAAATGTCTTCCCAAAATGATAGGTATCTTTTTATCTTCCTCCATATCGAACACAATGAAATCAACAAGAAAGATAGATTGATCCACTTTCACTAGGACATCTTCTATAACTCTTTTAAGGTACGTTATCGAACGATCTGCTAACTATAGAGTTACAGTAGTAGGGGTTACTTCTCATAATCCCAATCTTTTAAATATTGATAATGTCATAAGGTTAATGTTTGCACCTAAATCACATAAAGCTTTCCCATTAAATATGTCTCCTATTGCACATAGAATTGTAAAGCTACCATCTTTAAGCATTTCAAGAAGCTTTTTTTCTATTTTAGCACTACACTTCTCACTTATTGCAACAGTCTCATTATCTTCAATCTTTCTTTTCATTTTGAGAATATCCTTCATAAATCTTACATAGCTTGGCATTTATTCTAAGGCTTCAGCAAATGGAATATTAATTGTAAGCTTCTTAAAAATTTCCAGAAATTTTTAAAATTGCTTGTCCAACTTCGGTTGACAAAGTCTCTGAGAAAATGGAGGTTGTGGTTTTTCTAAATCATTTTTCAGCCGAGAAAAAGGACTTTCAGAATCTTTTTGAGCGTCCCTTTTGATTCTTCAATTTCTTCTCTCTCCACTTCAGTTTCTTTTTGAATCCTACCTTCCAACTCTCTTCCGCTTTTAAGTTGAACAGCTTTAACTTGCTCTTTATTCTGGTCTTTTAGATTTATTTCAATATTACTAAGAAGTGTTCCTTGGGATCTATTACTTAATAAATTTATTATTTGTCCAAGTTAATTCTCAATATTTCTAATTGTAGCTCCTTGACTTTATAACTTATTTCCTATTTGTAACACCACTTTTTCTGTAGACAACTTCTTCTCCTTAATTTGCGGATTACAGTTGAAACCCAGTGGATAAGTAGATCTATAATTATTATTCCCTTGGTTGTTCCAGTTTCCCAAAGAGTTTACTTGATTGTTCCGCTATTACTGATTATTGCGAACCGTAGTATTATTCCAATTGAAGTTGGGATGGTTCTTCCAACATGGGTAATAATAATTTGAATATGAGTTATCTCTTTCTTATTTATGGCATTCAAATTTTCTAATGATACTTGAGAATCTATCATTTGGCCTAATGAATTCACTTCAATCTTAGAATTTAGTTGAGAAAAATTCGTTCCAAATTTGTCTAACTTCTTTGAAATTGCATCAACTTGACTTTCTAATATAGTAAATACTTTAGATTCATGAATATTGGCTACTTTCTTAGGATTCACCCTCTCAGAAGGCCATTAAAAATTATTAGTAGTCATTTCTTCAGTTAAAGTATAGTCATCATGAAATTGTTTTGACATCAATAAACTACCAGCAGCGATATCGATAATAGATCTAAGAGATCTAGTTAATCCATTATAAAAAGTTTGAATTATTAACCAATCTAGTCTGGCATAGCGTGGAAACTATTTTATGAGTTTTTGAAATCGTTCTCATGCTTCATAAATGGATTCCCCTTCAAACTGATTAAAAGATGTAATATCATTTCTAAGCTTCATAGTTTTTTATGATGGAAAATATTTAGCAAATAATTTTAGTGCTAAATCACCCTAAGTTCTGATAGATTTAGGTACTAATTAATTCAACCACATCTTAGCTTTATCCCTCAGTGAGAAAGAAAATAACCTAAGTCTTGTGGCATCATCTGATACACCATCATATTTAAATGTAGCGCACAATTCTAAAAAATTGGCAAGATGTAAATTTGGTTCTTTAGTTGATGATCCCTCAAATTGATTATTACATACCATTTAGATAATAGCAGGTTTAAGTTCAAATGAATTAGCCACTATAGTAGATTTTTGAACACTACAATAAAGTTCATCTACGTTAGGATTGGCATAATCTCTTAAAGGTCTAAATTCTTGATGAATTCGAGCATTATGGTTTGCCATTTCTGTATTTTTTTTAGATTTTTCAAAACTTTTAATTTTTTTGCTTTTTTTGATTTTTTTAACAGTTCTCTCGAATTTAGAATTGTAGGGCATTAGTCATTCAGAACCTGAACTACGCATACACTAACATAAAATAAAATAAAATAAAACAAAACACACACAAAAATAAAATGCTATAATAAGATATTCCTACAATAACTCTTAAAGTTTAAATAAGACTTTCTAAAATAAAAATTTGCTTTTAATCAATCTCCCTGGCAACTGCGGCAAAAACTTGGCTCCCGGTTGTTTATATGCAACAGTATAACAATGTATGCAATTATATTCTTCACTTATCTTTTCTACTTTGCAACATCACCAAAAACTTGATCCTCATAAAATACGAATTTAACTTTTTAATTTATATATATATATATATATATATATATATATATATATATAGGGATACTACGCAAGTATGCGTATCGTTATCAAATATTATAGGACTTTTAGATTACAGGAAGTGTTCACAATATGCAGTTCTAAATAACAAACTTTCTATTTCAAAAAGACAATTACGGAAACTATAGATATTTTTACAGTAATTAAAATTCAATTCTTTTTGGTATTTTGGATATTTTGACAAAAGAGAAACAACATTTAAATATAACTTGAGTTTATGTAAAAGAAAAACACTGAATATAAAATACCTTTTTCCTTATCATGAATCATTAATAATGATAGGAATTATGTTGTGGAAGTATTCAAATTGTGTTATGCTAAATAGGAGCAATATTATTCTTTACCCTACTAGAGATGATATAAAAAACATTGGCTAATTTAAAGATCGAATATTTCTGAAGACCAGCTAGGCATGGAAGAAACTAGCTCTCACCCTAGAGTTCCCTCAATTCCCTCTACTTGAGGGCTAATATCTCGTATCAGAAACTAAAAGAATAAACTAAGTTGGGGGCTGTAGCCTGTCATTCTAAGGTCCTCTAACTCTATACCCTTCAAAAATTATTTTCAGATTTATTTGCACTAAATCATATGAGTTACATTATCAATCATACAACCTCATGAGATTCTTTCCAATTGTTGAGTTAGACAATATCATCCCGGCTCTTACATGTTCTCACAATAAATTTTAACATCTAGATGGGTCAGATCAAGAAATAAATGAAGTACATGGAATTAAATCATCACAACTTCTTCCAACATTAAAGATTAATACTTTCCACAACTTCCATCTAACACCTTAATTATATATCATTTTAAGAAGAAAGATAAAGAAAACTAATAATAATCCATGGAGAAAATAAAACCACACTTTAGTTTAAAAGTAGAAATTATTGTCAAACAAACAAGAAGTTTCGATTAAAACCAAAAGTAGTTTAACAAACATTAATACTTATCTCAAATCTTCTACCAAACTCTTGAAATTCGTTTGAATCTCTTCTCTCTTACAACACTCTTAACTCTCATAACAAAATTAAAAATAAAAAGAAAAAAGTAAATTTGTGGTGCCTGAAAAATCTCTCCATAAGTTTTTCCACGAACTATTTCAAGAACTTCTTAGGACTCCCCCCATTTTTCTTTCAACTTCGTTCTTTTATAATTTTCCAAGAGGTGTCTTGGTATCTCTTCAAAATGTGTCTTAATTTGATGTATTTTCTAAGGGATGTCTTCTTTCACAAGTTATTTAACCTTTTTTTCATTTTTAGTGGTCCTAACCACCCTATTTTGCCAATGGGTGCCTCAAATGTCCTTTCAAAATTTGGCAAAATTAATTAACCCGTTAAATAACTACCTCTGGTGCTTAAGTACGGGGTCTCGGGTGCGTAGGCGCGGTCTTCTCTATTTCACCGGCGCTTAGGCGCCAAATCACTTTTTCACCATTTTTGCATTTTTGCTCCAAATTTGATCTTTTTTCTCTCCTTTTAGCATTTTTCACCTTTTTACTTGTACCTAAAAGAAAAATACACAAATATCTTCCATTAAAGTGCAATATCTCAAAAATAGATACAAAAATGTGTCTAAAAACATTATATATTTTAGGTGTATCAGTTGCCATAATAGACGGCTATCCGATTGGCTTCATCATGGAGACATAAGTAATACTGAACTGACGAAATAACAAAGTCATAACAAATTGACGATCGTGACACTTTTCTGACATTTTATCACTAGTTATAAATATTGACACATCAACGACACATAAGTGATTGTAAGCCTGTGATTGTAAGCCTGCGTCAGAAAAAACGATAGGTTCGACATTTTTTCTAAAAAGTTATTTCTCTAAATAATCAATAGCTTGTGGCTGTCTCAAAAGAGCACTGTTCTTATAGTCCATCAAATTGTGTCCAAACAATATTTTTGTGGGATGACATAGCAAGGATTTGTTTTCGTGTGTGGATGGAATGCTATCCTATTTAATTCATTCAATATAGACATATTTGGGCCACGTGAACTTATAATGATGTATTGACTTGGTACAAAATTTTCATCGCTGAATTTGGCTCATTCTATCTCCAGTTTAATTGATTCTAAATAAAATAACAACTAATTCTACACCTTACATGCACTTCTTCAAAAAGGAGATTTTTATAATCCAAATAATAGGAGCAGCGGTTTCCGCAACTTTGTATATGTATATATATATATATTATATATATATATATATATATATATATATATATATATATATATATATATATATATATATATATATATATATATATATATATATATATATATCTGTTTGTGTGTATGTGCGCTCGCGCTCCTTCGCCTGGCTCATTGGTTGCAGCCTTTGGTATAAGTTTCCCAGGTTGGAGGTTCGATCCCTATGTAGGATCGAATTGCACACCTTATGGAGGGCCCCTCGGACAGACTATAGGGTTGAACGAATATCAACCTTTATATATATATATATATATATATATATATATATATATATATATATATATATATATATATATATATATATATATATATATATATATATATATATATTTATTTTAAGTACTGTCGTGATGTGATGCACTAATTTTTATGTTAACCTAATTTTGAAAATTTAGTTCAAGATAATACTTAAATAACAATATGTCCAAACAAATTGATTTTCGTGAGCATGGCTCTACTTCAATACTTTCCTATTTCATTTCTTAAATTTCAGCTTTTTTACTAATAAATCTCTCCCTTCTCTAAGCATCCTCTCTCTCTCTCTCTCTCTCTCTCTCTCTCTCTCTCTCTCTCTCTAATGACATATCGTTCACCATCATCATCTCAACATGCCGACCGCATTTTACCAACGAAAGGAAGTTCAAATCACTGTATATGCAGTGAAACCAAGAAGAAGATTAAAGCATGCGAAGAGCATGCATGAACAGCACTCCGGCCACCGCTACCACCATCAAACGCCTATGGCCGGAGCTGCCTACGACCGGAAAGCTCAGCTCCTACTTTACTCCCGTCAGCTTAGAGCAAAAGCTTGGCTTGAGAAGACTTCCAGTTACAAATCCCAATCACAGAACAAAGTTAAAGAGATCATTCAGATTGCTTCAATTCACAAAATCAAACAAGCTCGTTTTCCGATCTCAAGCAGTAATAAATCTCCGCTGAAAAAAGAGCAAAATCTTCCAATTACTTCTGGCCAAAATCATGATAATAAAGTCAAAGAGGTTCGACAAATCAGTCCTGCTGTCCCATGGAAGGTAAATATACTCATCTTTCTTCAACTGTTTATGGGATCTTCAGAGATAGATTTGTTTGTCAATTAAGTAAATTTTTTTATGAGGAACAGCTTCTAACAATCATTTCTGTGTGGTATAGCTATATAAGGATTATGATCTAAATTTTTTTCAAACAAAAATATATAATATTGATACCATTTTTCCAAGGAAAAAAAGGATAATTGCATCCACATCACTGGAGATTCTTTCATTTATAAAATTAACACTCATGTGATTTTTTTTTTTTTAACCATGGAAGTGATGCAATTACCGTTGTCATCAACACATATAAAATTTTAAAATATGAGTTAGATTTTAACAAAAATTTTGATATTTTACTGAAAATTTTAAAAATGGATGAAAAAAGTTCAAAGTTTTTAAATAAGAATGTCTCAAGTGTTATATATATATATATATATATATATATATATATATATATATATATATATATATATATATATATATATATATATATATATATATGCATTTGAGCCGAAAAAAAAAAGAAAAAAAAAATGTTGTTATATGTAATTGCCCTAACTAAAAATATATTATTTTTATTGTTTTACGCCAATTTTTTAGAATTTGCTATCCTACTCAATTCTTTTTTCTTTTTATTTTTTGTTTTTCGGAGAGTAGTGCTAAAAAATGAAGTTTATGAATTTTCTGAAGAGGCTTTGCTTGTCAGACTTTCCTCTTGGAGATTATGTTTTTTTTCTAATCTTATGATTACTTGTAGCACATTTTAATGTTCGAAAAGTGTAATTTTTCGATGATAAAGTCTCTGATCACTAGGATTATAGTACTTTCTGATGATAAAAAAAAAATAATTTTCAGATGTTTCTGTTAAAAATATTTGGCATTTTTTCATAATAATTCTATGTTGGTTTTCAAAGCCAAACTTTAAACGGCAACAAAAAATGGAAGAATTTTTTAGTACTTAACACCCATTACATTTTCTCGTTTTTTTAATATATAAGCAAATACAAATAATACACATCACATTTTTCTAAAAATAAAAACTGACTAACCACTTAACGGTTTTCCTAACCGCCTAACCACAAAACGGTTTTCATAACCGCCTAATCCACATGAAAAATGTGCAAAAATAACATAAACAATTTCTAGAGACAACTAGATTAACTCAACAATCTCCTCCTTAAGCTTGTTGTCATTCACTGACTATTCGCACACCAATTTTTTCTCTCATCTCCAAGAACTTTAATCTTGCAAGTGATTTTGTCAGAATATCAGCACGCTGATCTTCTGTGCAGACATGTTGAATTTCAATCATTCTAGATTCAACACAATCTCTAATGTAGTGGAATCGGGTATCGATATGTTTGCTCATTTCATGGTAAACTGAATTCTTGCTTAATGCAATTGCGGACTGATTATCAATCTTCAGAACTACTTTCTTAACTTCAGTTTTTAACAAATCTGCCAATAGTCGTCCCAGCCACACTCTTTGACACGCTACTGCACATGCAGCGATGTACTCTACTTCACAGGAAGATAACGCAACCACTTTCTATTTTTGTGAACACCAACTAATAGGACTTGACCCAAGGAAAAATATGAAACCTGAGGTACGTTTCCTATCATTAGTATCACCAGCTAGATCACTATCTGAGTAACCGATCAGTTCCAAGCTTCCTTTCTTCTTCTCATAAACACAACCAAGGTATAAAGTTCCTTTCACATACCGTAATATGTGCTTCACTGCGGCCATGTGCTCCGTTGTGGGCCTTTCCATGTATTTACTCACCATGCCAACAGAGAATGCTAAATCGGGGCGCATGTGCAGTAGATATCGCAAATAGATGAGGCCAGACCGAGCATGTGCAGTAGATATCTTAAACTGCCAACAATACTTTGGTACAAAGTTGTTTCTACAGGTGGACTTGTGCTTTCCTTTCTCAGTTTTAGAAGACGTTCGATCGGAATTTGTAAAGGGTTGCAATCTTTCATGCCGCATTTTTCTAAAATTTTTCTTGCATATGCCAACTGATTAAGTGTAATCCTTTGAGAATTTTGACATACTTCAATTCCCAAATAGTAGCTTAGTAACCCAAGGTCACTCATGCTAAACAATTTCTTCATCTGTGATTTGAGCTTGTCTATGTCTTGAATGCACTCTCCAGTGATGATTAAATCATCCACATAGACTCCAACAATTAAAATCCCTTTACCTTGATTTGTTATGTACACGGCATGCTCTAAAGAACACCTCTCAAAACCGAGTATCCTCAATGATTTGTCTAGTTTTGAGTTTCAGGCTCTAGGTGCTTGTCGCAAACCGTACAATGCTTTGTGCAGTTTTAACACCTTGTGCTCTTCTCCCTTTATTTCAAATCCCGACGGTTGAGTGACATACACTTCCTCATCCAAATCACCATTGAGGAAGGCTGACTTCATATCCATATGATGAACCTCCCATCCTTCATGTGCCGCAATAGAGAGTAGCAAACGTACTGTCTCTAGCCGAGCAACAGGGGCGAAAATTTCATCAAAGTCTATGCCTTGTCATTGAACGTACCCCTTGCCACTAATCTTGCATTGTGCTTCACAATTCTGCCTCCTTGAGTGTCCTTCTTTAGCTTGTAAACCCATTTTAGACCTATAGGTTTGTGGCCTTCGAGTAATGGGACGAGCTTCCAGGTTTCATTCTTTCGAATAGAAGAAATTTTGTCCTCCATTTCTTTTCTCCACATCTGGTCTGCCTTAGCTTCTTCAAGAGTTGATGGCTCCTCCTCTCCTAGCAAACACAATCCCAAATACTCTAGTTCTATTGGGAAGGTTTCATCGTAAAGGCTTTGGATGTCACGCTTGCCCCGTGGTCCTTCTAATGAACTCTCATTAGATGTTGTGGGTTGCACTACTTCTGTCGAGGCCGAACCATCAAGAGCATCAAAAGTTGTATCTGGAGTGTGTGGTGTCAATGAATCAGGATCTGAAACAGATGTTCTGGATCTCATGTTCATCACTAGTGAAGCATGCTGATATTGGTTATCAGTTTGTTCCCGTGTCGGCTGTGGGAAATCCATACCAGAATTTCAGTTATAAATACCAGAACCGTTGAACGTTTCTTTATCTTCCTGATTTGTCATATCAGATGCATCTGCTATGGTAAAATAATGTGTTGTAAGAGTTTTCCATGCTGATCCTGTACCTGTTACTGGAGATTTACTCCACTCCCACTTCTTCTTCTCCTCGAACACTGCATCTCGTGTCACCACAACTCATCTTGTCGCTGGATCAAACATTCGATAGCCTTTCGTGTTCATATCATAACCAATGAACACCATTTGCTTGCTACGATCAACCAACTTCGGAAGATGCGGTGTAACTACATTTACATGTGCAAGACAACCGAAAATACAAAAAATGATCGACACTTAGCTTGCGGTCATAATATGCTTCATAGGGAGTTTTGCCGACGACGTCCTTGTTGGTGCTCTATTTAAGATATATACGACAGGTTATACCGCTTCTCCGCAAAATTCGCCCGAGACTTCCATACTTTTCAACAAGCTCCTTGCCATGCCGACCACTGTCTGATTTTGTCGTTCAACAACTCCGTTATGCTGAAGAGAATAAGGCAGCTTGAGATAACGCTTAATTCCCAACAGCTCACAGTAAGTCTTGAACTTATTTGAGATGAATTCGCCGCCACGATCCGTGTGCAAAGCTTTCAGCTTACAGTTTTTCTCCATTTCGGCTGCAGCTTTGACGTTCTTAAATGCCTCAAATACTTCATCATTGTCTCGGATTGGCACCTACGACATAAATCTTGTACAATCGTCAACCAACAACAAGAAATAGCACTTCCCTTCGTGAGTATCAAGGGTAATTTGGCCGCATAAATCTCCATGCCACAGTTCGTAAGGTGATTCTGCTCGGAATTTTGCCACTGCTGGAAAAGGATTTCGGTGTTGCTTTCCAATCAAACAACCATCACAAATGCGGTCCTCATGCTCGATTTTGGGCAAGCTGTGCACCATCTTTTTCTAACTTAGAAGCTTCAAAGCATGAAAATTCACATGCCCATATCTTGCATGCCATCGCCATGCTTCTTATTTGTTCCTAGCCAGAAGGCATTCAGGGGTAGTTGGTACTATGTTAAACATATATAATCGGTTCCTTGACCTGTTCACTTTTGCTAGTAGCCTTTGTGATCTGTCCAAAATAGTCATAACACCTCCTTCAACCTCAACTTTGCATCCGTTCTCATCTAACTGGCCAAGACTTATAATGTTGCTCTTCAACACCGGGATGTAGTAGACATTAGTAAGTATTTGATGTTCACCTGTGAAGCCTTCAAACAAAACTGAACCTCTTCCTTGGATTTCTACAGTCGGTCCATCCCTAAATTTGACCGACACTTTAATTGTCGTGTCAATTTCAACAAATTTTTCGATACAACCGGTCATGTGGTTACTTGCACCGATATCTAAATACCAAGCCTTCTCTCGGGGGTTTTTAAACTTTGGCACCACCTTGTCTTCATGCAATAACACCTGCTCGTTCTGTATTGCGTGGTTGAGAACATAAGTTTCTGTCATCAACAGTGCTGGTTCATCTTCGATTTGCGTTGCAACAAGGTCTATTTTTTCACTTCGGTTTGGTTTGGGACACTCTTTTGCAAAATGAGCATATTCATTACAATTGAAACACTTAACCTTGAATTTGTCGAAGTTACGTGGCTTTCGGTCTTCACCTCGACCTCCACCATATCCACGGCCACGACCACATCTTCTCCCGTGACATCCTCCTTTTTGGTTGATGTTGGAACCTTCATCTTTCTTTGCCTTTGGGATTTTTGCCTTCCACTCAGCCCGGGTTATGAGTAACTGTTCTCCACTACCCTTTGAGTGCAGTCGCCCTTTAAGCCCTTCCTCGAAGGTTCTGAGATGACCTATCGCCTATGATATCGACATCTTCTCAGTATCACCAAATTGCTCAATTGTTCCAATAATTTGGAGAAATCTATCTGGAACTACACTGGATAATTTTTCAACAACTTCACTATCATTGAACTTTGTGTCAAATGAGCGGATCTCACCCACTAGCGTGGTAATCTTCATGGAAAAATCATTTATTGTCTCTAAATCCTCATGTGTAACTTGTTCAGTTGTCATTTTAGCACTGTTGACCTCACTTCTGGTTGAGGTCTAGAAAACTTCTTTAGTAGCCTAGGTCTAGCCATAGGACTTTCCTATTGACTAGTCTTAGAAAACTAGAAAAGGAACCCTCACCATTAGAAATTCAAAACTCTTCTCTTTACTCAACTTGAAGTTCCACATATTGATCTTAACCTCTAGCATTTAGTATGTAAGATAATTATGAGAGGATTCAAGAGGAGTTCCTATAGGATTACTTGGCCTTAGGATTGACCCTGGGTGTTGGTTTGGAGCTAAGCTACACAATATCCTCACAATATCATGACTAAAACCAATACATAAGAACCCAAAATGAGGGTTTTATTGATCCATGGTTCATTTATAATGGATATCTATCCAATTCTACTTGAAATACTCATCGTGGATCTTTTGCCCCAATCACCCCTAAATTACCTAGATACCTTAGGAACCCTAAAATTGGCCAAAATTCCCAAAATCCCCAAATTCATCCAAAATATCCAAATTTGTTCAAAAATCATTTCAAAACTTTTTTAAATACCTAATGTACCCAAAACCACAAAAATACCAAATTTACCAAAATACCACCCAAAATTGCCAAAATTACAAAAATACCCTTGGCACCCCAAACTTTTTCAAAACCTCCAAAATCACTCCAAATGTTCCCAAAACCCATTTGGACCCTTCAATTGGATTCAATTTGACCAATTTGACCATTTTGACCAAAACCCACAAATTGCCTCTAAAGGCCTAATTTCCCCAAATTTACTTCAAATGTCCATCAATTTGGTCCCAATCTCCCCCAATTTCAATCCTAAACTCAAATTCACCTTACATGTGACCAAACTAAACCAAATCCAACCTCAATTGGTCCATGATTTGAGCCCAATTTTGATTTGGGTCAAAACCCCCAATTTTGACACTATGACTTAATCTCACTCAATTGAACCCATAGCCCAGGCAATTGGCCTCAATTAATATTGAAAAATCTTTATAACATTCTTACACATCAAAATCAACCATCAATTGGCCTTGATGAAACCTCAAATCCATTTGATTTTGGTCTTAATTCAAAATTCCCAAAATTAGCCCAATATTGGCTAACACCCCAAATCTCAACAATTGAATGCCTTAGACCTCAAATTGGCATCCAATTTTTGTTGAAAATCCTTTATAAGGTCATTTGTGACCAAATACAACAATCAATTTGAGCTTAGTCCAAAGCTAGCTCAAGTTTGATCCAAATTAGATCCATATGCTTAATTTGGGTCTAAAACCAAAACCCATCAAAATCCATCCAAATTGACCATCAAATCAACTTCAAAACAATTTTCATCATTCATGAAAATTGTTCATTATGATGTTTTACACCAAACACAACAATCAATTTGGACTTAGCCCATGGCTAGCCCAAGTTTCACCCAAACTTAGCCCAACATGCTTAAAATGGGTCAAAAAACCAAAAATCCACCAAATTGATTAACCAATTGACCTTAAAATGACTTTCACCCTTCATGAAAGTTGTTCCTAATGGTCTCTTACACCAAATGCTATATTTAATTGGGCCAACTGACATGCCTAACCTAGTCCAAACACAAGATTTTGTCATGTGCACCTCCTTGGACGTATGGCCAAATCCAAATCAATTGAGCTTGGTATGGTCAAATGAGCCTCACCATAACTCATCCTAGACTGTAGGGTTGAGTTTAAAGCCAGCCATCAACCCATGGTGAAGCTTGATATTTATCTCATGGGTGAATTTTTGAGAAAAATGCTTAAAGGGATAATAAAGAGGTTAAATCAATGTACTTGTCATACCACATGTCCATACCCTATGATGCCATTTTTACTGAGCATCATAAGCTTTAACCCTGATCCAACCCTTGGTTAGCCACCTTAACCCAAGCTAAAACGCAAAAAACCGTGAGCCCCCACATGGCTAAAACCCAAACTCATGCCAAGTGGCCACCTCAGCCCAAATTGAGCTGAGAGCTCCTCTTCTTGACACCTAAGCAGTGGGGCTAACCTCTCAATTAGCCAGCCAAGCATCCCCATATCCATTTTCTATAAAATCCACCCCACGGCCATGAATAGTGGTGTGGTAAAAAAATTTTCACTAAGGCCTACCAAACTCCTCAGAGAGCTTCCCTAAGAGACCCTTAGCACATTCTAATCCACTTCCCCCTCTCAAATCCACCATGACAATCCAATTTTGAGCTAGAATTCTTGCCCGAAACCAGGACAAATTCCAACCCCAACCTAAACAGCACCAAATTCCCAATAGATTGGCCCTACACCTTCACAACAGTGAAAGAAGCCAAATCCCATCAATTCCCCCTCTGAAATAGCCTCTACCATATCTCTAAACCAACACCCAAAATCGGCTGTGGTCGAAATCACATATAGGCTTTACACCAGAGCCAGAGGCTTCATCCCTAAGCTCTTTGGGACCTAACGAAGGTGTGAAGAATCTCTGATTGAGGCTAAACCTCTCGGAGCAAAGGTATAACCTCACTCACTCTCCCGAGCCTTCGCGAGCTCTATATTCATAATGGCTTAATTTCATAGCATGTTTACCATATAGATGTGTTCATCTCTTTAAGACGAGTAATTTAAAAAAATAATCACTAAATTCCATTAAGAAATGAGGGAGATATTAAGCTTTTAAAATGGACGGCTCTCGGTTAAGGCAATCGGGGAGGATGGACGGATGCCGTCCCTCCTCGCGCGTATTGAACGGACGGCGGAGATCAAGCCGGATGATCATCTGGGACGATACAGCGGGACGTGTGGCAGCTGAGTCAGAAGGTGGCGTCGAATAGGACCGCACCGCGTGGCTTTTCGACGGATCCGAGGATCCAGTCAGCCCGCGTTTGAATAAATAACTAGGGGTATTTAATAAATTCAGAAAATAACCCCTAAACTTCAAAAATACATAACTTTGCATAGAAAATTCATAAAAATAAAATAAAAATATCCTCTTGTTCAGTGAACGGAGGAGAATCATGTGGAAATATTTTCACATTAATTTGATGCATAAATTATTTATAAAAAATGAATTAGCGTTAGGGGTTTTTCAATTCTCCATTCATATTGGATTATCACCTTGACCCTAAAGTTTTATATGTTGTAGCCTCTGTCTAGATGCACAATTTGAATATTTTTCTAAAGACATGGGAAATCTCTAGACAGAGATCTTAATTTTCTAAGTTTTTATGCATTTTCTGTTCAAAAAATTATAGAAAATTGCATGTGAGTTAGAAAATTCTACAAATATTCATATGAGTTTCCTATGGCCAGGGTAGTCTTAGGAAATAATTTTATGATTTTTAAAAATCAAAACATTACTATTTTGAGCAAACCCCAATTTGCTTAAAATATTTAATTTGGAGAACATAAAGATAAAAATCATTTAATTTTTATTCTCCACTGTGATTTATAAGTCAGAGAATTCACCATAAAAATTTCAAAGGATTTTGAAATCATTTAATATTTTAAATTGATTTTTAAAGATCATTATTAAATTGAACACTTAAATAAATTTTAAAAATCAAAACATAACTCCAAAAATTATCAAAATTAGTTTTTTGAGTTCTCTGAAATTAGTGGAATTTAATAAAAATAAAAATATATTTAAAATAAAAAATTAATTTTTTAAGTTATTTTAATTATTTTTAATAATTAAAAATAAAAAAAAAATCATAAAATATTAAACTCATAAAAATATTCCCAATTATTTCCTAAACACTTAGAAATCATTAGAATATTTTTCCAAGGTTTAAAAATGAAAATATCTATTTTTAAAACCTTAAAAATGATTTTTTAAGGCTTAAAAATAAAATTTTCACCAAAATAATTTTAAAAAATCAAATAAAAATCAAAAAAATACAAAATAAATTTCCCTAGGTTCTCTGACCTCAGAGAGATTTTTCAAAAATATAAAACATATTTTTCAACATATGAAATATTTTATTTTTATTAAAGTCCCCAAAATTTAATTAAGTTTAATAAATCACACAAACTTCAAAAAATCATGAAATTTTGGTCAAAGGACTTTTTGGTCTAGGGCTAGCTTGCATAAAAATTTCAAGTGATTAGGAATTGTCCTGATCATCTTTTTGGAATTTCCCTTGAAAATGCATATTTTTGCATAAAAATAATTATATGAATTAAATTAAATTGTAAAAATTCACATTTTCTCCTCTGATGTCTTAATTGACTTATCAGTAAGGTTATATAAAAATTTCAAAGTCATTTGACATAAATTTGACAAATTATGAAAATTGAAACCCTTAGGGGCAAAATTGTAATTTTTGATATTTTGGCCTTAATAAATATTTAGGCTCAATCAAAATGGGAAATGGGTAGTTTCTGATATTAATTAACTCATTTGATGATTTGCAATCAAAAATGGGCTTAATTGGTAGAAACCCACCTCACTTTGCCCAAATTATAAGAAATTCCCATAATTATCAAAATTTTGGAAATTTTATCAAATTTTGAGTTTAGGGACATGATTTTGGAAATTAATGATTTCACAACCCCTAATTAAAATGATCTTGAAAATGACCACTTGAAGTTTTAAATCTTTTCAAAATTCATACACACACTTAATACATTCACTTAGATCTTAAGGACTTAGTTGTGAACTTAAGTTGAAATCCACTTGTTAAAAGAGGATTAGAAAAATCAACATAATCAAACTCTTTTAAAACATCACAAGTCCAATTAGGACTAAAATTTGGCTAAGTGTTCTTAATAACACTAATTTGTCTCCTAAAGGGTTTTTACCCACATAATTTTCAAATTGGAAGGTAAATGACATTTTCCTTATTCTTAGGAATAATCAAGACATCAATGTTCACTGAGCATCAGGATATTCAGGATGAATTGTTAAGTAACATAATAAAGTTTAAATGGACCCAATGCCTTTTACCAGACATTAAGAAGGTTGCATGGACCTGCTCCCTACTCTTAACCTGGTAAATACCTTAGGGATCTATTAAACTTAATATGTTTTACTTAATAATATTATCCTTAAAACTTAAGGATTTCGAATACACAACATAGAGCTAGGAAGGTTTCCAAAACTTTACTTTTCCAGCTCTATATACATAAATGCTCTGACATGCATTTTGAATTTCAGGTGGTGGAACGAGAAGACTCGTCAGGTACACTTTTACAACGTTTTACAATCTTTCTTGTACTCTCCTACTGCAATTTTATTTATACTTGTATACTTGCATATAAAATATAAAATTGCATAAATCACCCCCACAACATTTCAAAATATAAGACAACTCAAAATTTAATCACAAACATCACAAAAATACAACTTCAACTAAATTAAAATGTCTCTATTGGAAGATCGGGAACCCTCGGAGGAGGTAACCTACGGTTGCTAACGAGTTTTCCCACGGTCTAAATGAAATTATGGAACTCATTCGGTTGAGTTTAGTAAATTCATTTGGACTAAGTGATTCCAATAGAAAATAGTGGTGTCGGGACGATGGAACCGTGGGATCTTGACCGGTGTCGCTTTAGTCAACTTTAATATGCCCATGATAAAATTTAAAGAACTTTAACCATAAGGTCACCTGATTTGACATTACAACCAAATGACCTAGAAAACTTGAACTCTGCTACAACGAGGAGCTTAGAGCTTACATGGTGGGCAGCCCGACCATCTTCAACAGCGAGAGGATTTACACTAATACATCCCTTCCTTAGCTTTAAAACAATAAAGTCATAGGAATTCGAGGTTGTTTCCTTAGTGTAACATAAATCCACAAAAATATTTTTAGGCCTTTGTACAACCATATTGTACAGTCTAAGCCCTAACTCGCCTTAGGATTCTGAGGTTGTCATTCGTCATGACCTAAATCCTCACATCTTCAAGGTTATTTGTGTTGATTGCTTCACACAAATGTAAATCCTAATAAAAATTGCAGGATGAAATATCTAAATGATTTCTCCTAAATTGAAGCCAAATAATAGGATAGCTTGGGAAGTCACCGAAATTTTCCTTCGGATCCGTGACATCCTCTAGTGTTTCCTCCTTTGGACTCCAAAACTAAATGTTCCAAATTTGAACCAATCTCATTCACACTTCTTAGTCCAATATCTTTGAAATGTCCTTACCATTTGAACTCCTTGAAGATAATTTTTCTTGATTTTATTGAGAGTATTATCAGGTAACTTCAGTTACCTAAGATGTAATTAACTATAGGGGCTTGCCCTTATAGGAAGCTTTTCCCGAACCCAGCATAATATAAACCCTATTTAATTCCTTATATTAAATAGGGGAATTTGTCGGCCAATACATTGGTTTCGCAGACCAAACGGATGTCATAACTTTTTTTAGTTTATTTGATCGACTCTCACCCTCAATTCTTGTGTTTATCCTTCAGGATAGATACAGGATTTGAGGTAAAGTGCTCTTTCATCTAAACTATGAAAATTATGGAGTCAGTTTGACTTCATCTTTTTCAAAACCCAACTTTTTAAACGTCCTTCCGAAGCGGGAAACGGGATTTCAATTCCGATGACCGACAGCTTCTTACGGGCAAACCCCACACCAAAAATAGTACCGACAAGCACCTGTACGCGTTCCTTCTTAACGCGAACTTCACCAACTCGCATCTCCTTGAGTTCGTCCCAAGCCTCCTTTGTCGTCTCTTTCTTCGCGATTACCATCATCACGTCATCCGACACAGTTTGAGGAATGGCTACCATGGCGCCTTGATCTTTGTCATCGTCTTTTTCTTCACCTTCAATCACTGACCATACTCCTAGTGAACGCAAGATTATCTTATCTTGACAGCCCATATGTTGTAGTTCGTTTCACTTAACGTTGGAAATTGGATAGGGATTGAGGCTCCTCTTGCCGTCGGTTTGATGACAGCAAGTGTCTTAGATGGATCTCCATCATTTCCGGTCATTTCTTTGATAACTTCGCTCTGATACCAAATGTTGGTTTTCAAAGCCAAACTTTAAAAGCCAACAAAAAATGGAGGAATTTTTTAGTACTTAACACCCATTACATTTTCTCGTTTTTTTAATACATAAGCAAATACAAATAACTACACATCACATTTTTCTGAAAATGAAAACTGACTAACTATTTAACGGTTTTCCTAACCGCCTAACCACAAAACTGTTTTCATAACCGTCTAATCTACATGAAAAATGTGCAAAAATAATATAAACATTTTCTAGAGACAACTAGATTAACTCAATATTCTACAGATATATTTAAAAACAGCTCATAATTTCTCTAACTTAATAATTGATAACTATTTCTATTTAATTCTTGTAAGGTTGTCCCAGCGGAAAATAAACCATCACAATCAAAGCTTCCGAGGCCGCCTCCTTCTTGCTTTGGTGATTGGAGAAGCATTTTTCTACCTGTTTTTTGCATGAGAAAAGTTGATATAGGAAGAGGAAAAAATGATCAAAGAAAGAGGAAGAGGAAGAAGAATATAAAGAATAAGAAGAAAACTGCGACTCTTAGCGACAAAATGAATGCAATTATGATGAGTTCAAGGGTACGTATGTATGTTTTAATCAATTTAGTGAATTATTTTACTTCTATTTATTAATGATAATGACTTTAACCTAATAATTATATATTTGCAGATGGAGAAGGAAAGAATAGGAGTCATTGCTAAGTTTTTATCTGCGATGAGAAGGAGAAAATATTAGGTGCGCATAACACACATCTACAAAAAATCAATTAAATGCACTCACCCTATAATGCATGTTCTCTCTTCGGACAATCTCTCTGCTGGGAGTGTTTGTCCAAAATTGGAGAGATTATTAGGTGCAGAATAAGCGCATACAAATTTATGTACTATCAATACAAACATATAATAACAAAATCTACACCTATTTCAATCGCACTTAATAATTTTCCACAGAACTTTAACTTTGTTTTACACGCCGAATATTTTCTCAATCGATAAGAAAGATTGCTTGGAAGCTCTAAATTATGTAGACCATAATCTATATATATATATATATAGAGAGAGAGAGAGAGAGAGAGAGAGAGAGAAAGACAGAGAGAGAGAGATATTTTAAAGTTTTTCTGTTATATTGTGGTATTTATTAATGAAGTATGAGAGAGATCGAGTTTTCTTGTTGGGCCGTTGGGAATTACTATATCCCACCGCTTTGTTTTGAAATATTTATTTTAAATAACACTAAAATTCCGGATAGTATGTTGATTGTGATCCAGAGCATGATAATTATCTGTGAATTGGGTTCTTTCAATCTTGTAATGATTAACTTATATATCAAGAACATAAAAAATGTAATAATTTTAAAATTCTAATAGTAATTTTCGGGGCTTTTACATACATACCAGCCAATTCTTATCTATTTACAAATCTAAGACTTAAACTTTGCATTGTATATTAATTCCATTCGAAAAATTTTAAGATTGTTCAAATGGCATCATTTTAAATTCTAAAAAGTAAAAATCAAAATTTAGGGGTATGATATGTAAATATATAATAATTGAGTGGTACCTAAGTAAACATTATTTAACTTTAATCATTTATATTATAATATGGATCAATCAATATACACAAGAAATTGAAGAAATTGAATATAAATCATGTGCCCAGCTCTGACAAAAGGTTCAAATCACTTGACAAAATTTATGGTGGAGAAAAAAAAAATTCTTGTATTATTGCATATTCTGATTGTTGATTGTGATCCAGCTCTGACAAAATAGTATGTTGATTGTGATCCAGCTCTGACAAAAGGTTCGAACCCTTTGACCTGTGTTATCGATTAGCTAATATAGAGGCTGGTCGATCAGCCTAGACTGGTAAGCAACCGTTCGACTATGTTTGATGTTGTTAGTTTGATGCTGCCAGTTGGCTATACTCTTACTAGTAAAAAGTCATCCATGTGGACTTGTTTGACTTAGTGGAGCGGATCAGTTGATCAATTTTGGTTACTGTTACTTAATCCCTTGCAAGAATCTCCTATCAATTTATGTTGACCTGTGTTATCGGTTAGCTAGGTTATCGGACAGAAGATGAAATAACACAATATGATAGGTAGTCGCCCATGTAAAACAAGATCATGGGGGATGGATGAGATTTGTGGTGTTGACTGTAGATGTTGTTTGGAATGTTTTTGAACACCTCTAATGAATTTATAAGACATGAGGAGTTAGCACACCCCCCTTTGGTTGGTAACACTGTAGTATGTCCTAGATTCTTTTATAATAGTTCAAAGTGCTCTAGTTTGGGTTGCTTAGTTGCCTTGATTAGTTGTGTCCTCAATACTTTTGATCGTATGCATGGGCCTCCGAGTCTCTTATCGGTGGGCTCTCCTTCGACATGTCTTGTCCTGTCCATGCTGTTAGATCTCCTCGAGGTTCATGCTGGCACTTTTTATGGGAAAAAAATAGTTCCTCAATTCACTTACTCCTTAGAAGTTGTATTGTGATAAGAATAGAAGAATTTAGAATAAAAAGTAAATTTTTTTTATAACAATTCAATTATTATCTATGGGTACATGTCCTACCTTTCTAGAAATAGATAGTGAAAGGGCGAAACTTCTCATTCCCATCCCATTTTTTCTTTGCTTTTAAGCTGTTAGGATTTCAAATATTTTAATGATGGATTGAGTGACAGCAAAATCTATGATGGTAGAATCTAAGGATTTGGACAAGAATCCAACCTAAAGGCCTTTGGTGAGATGAAAGCAATGTCCTAGTCGAAAGGATAAAAGGGAAAGAAAAATGTTTCGAATAAACAAAAGGCTCTTGATCAGAAGGATCTGGTGAGATCCACTAAATCACCCCACAGACGCAAGTAATTAAGTCAATCCTTGAGCTAAGTCATTAATTCGTGCTGATAAGCCATATGTTAGTATTGTTGCAACACCTACTCTACTTCCCCTTAAAGTTCAAGACTTGTCTACTGATTGAATTGAGCAGGGTACAACTAGTAGTGCAATACTAACCTGGAAGTGAAGGGAAACTGATGCTCCATTATGATCACAGTGTAAGGAAAAACTGGTAATGATGATGTGTCATTTACTTCATCACAATTGGATTGAATCCTTGGTTTGGAGAAGTTCAAACTTGCTTATTTTTAAATCTTTATAAGTATTTTCCTTATATTTTCTTTTATTGCAACCAATCATATCATAGAGATCCTTTCCATTGACTTCCTTATGAGAAAACTATGTCATAAATCTAACTATAGAGTAAGCTTTTGAAGAGTAGGACCTGCCAGAGGCGATCAACTCCAAAGTGCGGAAGAAGGTACAAACCGTCCAAGCCACATAGATGAGGATCAAAGGGAAGTAGTCGGTTTTGACCAAATCTCTCTTGGGTTATTGATGCATGTTGACCTCACCATTGGTTGAGGTTTAGTTTTCCCACTTTAGCAGCTAAAGGTCTAGCCATTGGATTCTCTTGTTGACTATTCCTAAAAAACTAGAAAAGGAACCCCCACCTTTAGAAACTCTAAACTTTTCTGTACTCAACTTGAAGTTCCATATACTGGTCCTATCCTCTAGCACTTAGTAGGTGGGGCCACTATAGAGGAAGCTCAAGGGGAGTCCCCATAAGACTGCTTGGCCTCAAGGTTGACCCTAGTTGTTGGTTTGGAGCTAGTTCACTCACTTACATCCACTTTTACTCACAACCCTAAAACCCAGATTTGTTGACTTTAATCCCTTGATCTTTTGGGAAACTCATGTAGATGGTCCCCTAGACTGATTGGCCCTAGGCTAGGGTGTAGCTAAGACTAATACATAGAGGACCCGAATGGAGATTTCATTGGTCTATAGCTCATATAAGGTGGTTGGCACCCCAATTCTACCAAAATATGTAACTTAGCCTTTTGCCTCCATATCCACCCAAATTACCTAAATGCCTTGAAACCCTAAATTTGACCAAAATTTCAAAATTCATAAAAAAATACCCAAAATTATTCAAAAATTATCTCAAACCATTTGAAACCACCCAAATTGCCCAAAACATCCCAAATATATCCAAAATTACCAAAATACCCTCTAATTTGCCAAAATTACAAAAATACCCTTGGTAGCCCAAACTTTCCCAAAACCTTCAAAATCATTTCAATGTCCCCAAAACCAATTTGAACCCTTTAATTGAAACCAATTTGATCAATTTGACTAAATTTGACCAAAAGCTCTAAATTGCCCTTAAAGGCCCAATTTCTCCAAATGCACCTTACATACACATCAATTTGGCCCCAATCCTGCCTAGTTTGAATTCTAAATGTAATTTCATCTTTGATATGATCAATTCAAACCAAATCCATGCCTAATTAACCCATGCTTTGAGCATAATTTTGATTCAAATTCAACCCCCAACTTTGACCTTATTACTTAATCTCACCTAATTGAACCATAGATGCACTCCATTACCATAATTTGAATCCAAAATTCTTCCTAAAAATCCTACACATAAACTTTGAATTTCAATTGTCTATGTTCAAGCCTCAATTTCACTCAATTTCAACCCACGTTCAAACTCCCCAAATTTGCCCAAAATTAACTGTCTCTAAATTCCACCAAATTGAATGCCCTAACCGCAAAATTGACACCCAATTTATGTTGAAAACTCTTTAAGACATTCCTATAGCCCATTTTGAACCATTAATATGGACCTAACCCAACCTTAGCCTAACCTAAACTCAAGTCTAACCTAACACCACCAAATTGACTAAATGCTTAAAATCCTCCAAATTGAACCTCCAAACTAATTCAAAATCACTCCAAATCTTTTTTATACTTCTCATGACAATCATATGCACCAAGTTGATCAATAATTTGGGCTCAATGTCATGGTTAGCCTAAACCAAACCCAACTTTTAGCCATTTCCCTTCCCCAAAATTGACTTAACCTTGCCAAAGTCAACAAATTACTGTCACCACAGCCACCATTTGGACTCTATTGACCAGGCTAAACCCACCTAAACCACCTAGGTGAGCTATGGACCAATGGTCCCTTGATTTAAGGGATCTTAACCATATTTGAGTCTTATTTGAAAAAACTTTGCCATCACCACTTGCCATTGAGAGTAAATCATAATAAACTCTCCCCTGACCTTCCTGAGCCAAGAAGTGACTAAACCCAAGCCAGCCACCTCCTCAGCTACCAAAAATAACCACCCAAAGGAGCCATAGTTGGCCAAAACTTAAAATTAAACCCACATGAGCTGGCCAAGTCTAATTGGTCATTACGGCTCTTCATCCCTCCACCTAAGCATCAATTTGCACCCACCAATTGACCCTGGTGGCTAGGCCAAGCCTTTCTATTTAATCAGCCCCCGCCATGGCCAAAGGAGAGCTAACCAAAATCATAGGGGAAACTCTGCCAAAATCTCATAAGAGACTATCCAAGAATTTTTAAGCTCAAGCTAACCATCTTTCCCATCTGGTTATGAGAGTTCAATTTTGAGCTCAAAATCAGACTGAAACTAGCACATTATTCTCCACAACTCAACAGTGAACCAAACTTAAATTAATTGTGCACACAACATCTTCACAGAGAAAGGAGTTGATCCCCCACAAAAGCGCCCTCTTAAACAGCCTCTAACTTAGCTCTACACCAACACCTGCAATCGGGTTTGAACAAAATCATAGCTAGACAATTCACTAGGGCAGATGACTTCATTTGAAGGTTCATTAGACTCAACCAAAGCTACCACAACTATTTGATTGAGGCCTCTCATCTCAGACAAAGGTATTGAGCTCTAACCCTAGCCCATGCTTCTTTTAATTCTCCATTTGTAATGGCTTGATTTCATACTTGATAAACTTAATGTATGTGTTTGTCTTAAGTAGATGAAGGCTTAGAAACAAACCCCATAAAATCTGGTTGAGTCTAGGCGAAGATCTTAGGGTTTTAGTTTGAACAGCTCTCAGGTTAAGTCATTTGAGGATGATAACAGGGAGCCATCCGATCGCGCGTTTATATAATCAACGGAGGAGATCGAGCTGGACGAATCTTTGGAGTGAAAAGGTGGGCCGCGTGGCAGCTAAGGTGGATGGCGACATTAAATGGTGGAGCGCCGCGTGTGAGCTTTGAGCCGTTGTAGGATGAGGTGGTGTCGCGTGGATATATATAAAAATATGAATTTTTTGAATTTATTTTAATACCTGAACTTCAAAAATCCATATCTCTCTTTAGAAAAATCATAAATATAAAAAAAAATACCCTCTTGCTCACTGAACAGAGGAGAATAATGTTGACAAAAAATTAAAATTATTTGCCAAGTATATGATTTTTAGTTAATTAATTACTCTCTGAGGTATTTTAATTCATTATGATTAAATACTAATTACCATGACTTGAAATTTTAAGACTTGATTTCTCATCATAATGGGCACCTCCTTTGATTTTTCAAAAGTCAGAAAGCACCCCTGTTCTTCTAACCCTAATTTTCAAGTGTAAGTGGCCATTTTGGCTTTATTTAATCATATTAATTAAAATTTCCCTAAAAAAATTATGGGATCCATTTTGTTAGGTTTCCTATGGTCATAAGGGATTAGGAAAAATATTATGATGATTTGAAAAATTTTGTATATTTATGTTATTGATTATATATTTTTACCTTGTATTAATTTATTTAAATCAATTATATATCAAACTTTTACAAAATCAATTCCACATTATTCATAAAAATCATTTCAACTCACTATTAAAATTTCCCTCCAGAGCTCCCACTTCTCTTCACCTGAAGGCTAATTCTCACTTTAGTTTTTAAACGCTAAGACCAAATTGGGGATTTTAGTCTATCACCCTAAAGATTCTCCAATTTTACACCTAACAAAGAATATTTCCCTACATATTTGTACTTAATTTCATGAAAAAATTTCTCGTTCATGAAATCGGATGTGATCCTCACTCTATTGTAGATCTCATACTTCATTCCCCAGATCTAATGTTTCACAACATATTTTAACAAATCAATTGGATAGACTGAAAAGTAATTTAAGTTTGGAGTTGAAAAATCATCACAATTTATTTTATATTTTAATTATGAAACATTCATTTTATCTCTTCATTTTACTGTATCTCAGAGTAGGGGGAAAGATAAAAGGAATTACTTAGACTTTATGAGAAAGATATGACAAAATATAAATTTCTTATATAAAAGAACGTTCAAAGAATACTAAATAAACAAACAAACTTATCTATAACTCTTTCTCAAAGCAAATCCTTTGTA
Organism: Phalaenopsis aphrodite; assembly: GCA_003013225.1. NCBI lineage: Eukaryota > Viridiplantae > Streptophyta > Magnoliopsida > Asparagales > Orchidaceae > Phalaenopsis > Phalaenopsis aphrodite. Next base: position 439,258 of record NEWO01000084.1, read on the forward strand.
TCCTTTGCTTAGAAATGCAAGAAGAAGAATTCTCTCACTTTTCTACTTCTCCAACACTTACAGAAAGTTTCACACTAAATCTCATCACAAAAACTCTAAACTATGAAAGCAAAATCACTAATTGACTCCAATATGATAGTGGAAAGGAACGATGTGGAGTGAAAAATGAACGTAGAGGAGCCCATTTTTTGATGAATTTGGCCTCAAATAGAGCCCAAGGTCAGTTCTCCAAGAGGTGCTCCAAAAACACTTCAAAAAGTCAACCAAATACATCAAACCTTCTAGAAACGGGGTCTGCACCGCCTTTGGCGCCGTCAACACTTGTCTGGCACGATCGACACTCGTCTGACACCGTCGACGCTGAGTAAAAATCTCTAGCGTTAAATTGTTCTGCACCGTCGACGATGACCTTGGCGCTGCCGGTGCTGAGCATTTCTTCAAAAATGTCATTTTGACTCCAAATTTTGTTCTTTTTGCTTCCTTTTTGCTTTAAGCCCTAAAAATCAACAACTTGCAAGAAAACATCAAAATATCTTTCATTAAAGTGTAATATCACAAAAAATAGGTATAAAATATGGGTCTAAAAATGTATATATTTTTGGTGTATCAAAATCTCCCAAACTTACATATTACTTGTCCTCAATTAACTTCTCTGCTATGACTTATGGTAAAGAATTTAACTTTTAGAATTCATATTTTAGTTTTCTAAGTATAATAGTTTTAACTTGAGAAAAAATTAAAACAACTCCATTTAATACCAAAGGTGTACGGATATTTAGTAATTAAGTCTAAGGTTTCTGATCCTCTATTTCTTTCATGAAAAATTACAATTTGTTATATTAAAGTTACATAGGAAATTCATATGAAAGAAATTCATAAAGCTTTATTAATAATTAAGTTAAAGTTTAAATAAAAAGTTTAGAAATGTCCATGTTATTTTCCTTAAGTTAATTCAAGTGAAGCCAATTTTTAATTAAGTGTCTCCTCAAGCTTCTCCTCACATCTTTTCTTTTTTTTTTCTTCTTCAATTTTTCTTTTTCTTTTCTTTTTTTTTTTTCTGAGGATTACTATATCTGGATAACCTTTAATGATTTTGAACTTCACTACCCTCTTCTTAAAGCTAAAAACTTCTTACATTTCACCTCTTACCAAATTTTTATTAACTTAAAGATTTCATAAAGTTTAATTCTTTTATTTTTACATGAACATCTTTAAAATTTTTAATACTTCAAAAATACAAATTTCTTTTACTAAAAATAGAAAAACATAGTCTTATTCTCTATTAGCAATTATCTTAGCCCCTAGAATTAACATTTATTATTGAAAATTTTTACTTAAATTTACTATATATTTAGAAACATAAATATAGTTATCCAAAGTTAACTCATAATATCAAAGGTCATATTAAATTTAAAATTTTGAAAATATAGTCAAGTTGGGACAAATAAAATTAAGTTCGTTTCTAATAATGATATTTCTTCTCCCCCCAAATCTAATTTTTTTTAAAGATTTTTACATAAAGAACTTTTAAGATGAAGGTTAAAAGAAAGCATTAAATACATAAAAGAAATTCATACCTGTTGGAGATTCTAATTTTTTAACATAAATTTTGAAGTACTGCATGTGCTATTATGAAAACTACAAGGCTAAAAACATTAAATTGCACATAATACATATCAAATTTGCTCAGAAAGAGCTAATCACAATACATAACAAAGTGCGGAATATAACAATAGAACTAAACTAAATTCTAAAAATGAAAATAGTTTTTCACATTACAGTTTCACATAACATAACAATAGAGTCTCAACAACAACATAACACAAGAAATACAATCACACAATACAAACACATACAAACAAACAAACAAAAAGATCAATAGTAATCATCTTCCTCATCATCGACATCTAACTTCTGTTGTTGATATGGAGTCAAGTAGGGTGAATAGGGAAATGAAATGTATGGTCACCCCTGAGGTATCTCACTAAAGCATCATCATAAGCAACATCATACCCAAATTTCTCGTGAATTAGATCATCAGTGTGAGCATTTCTGGCCTCCATATTCTGCATGACATGATCAATCCTCAAAATAACTCCCTGTTGATTCATCATCTGGTCCAACAACTCCCAGTTGCTCGGGTCACTTGAAGTAGACTCACTAGGGGTTCTAGAAGTAGAAGGAATATCCCTGACCTATCTTCTAGATCTCCAATCAACATGGGACTCATAAGTATTGATGTTGGCAGACCAAATGGGTCTGTGAGGCTCAATCCTCTCCTCATTAAGTCTGAAATCAACTCCTGCAAGCTCATAAAGTGTGTAAAGCAGAGCAGGGTGTGACAATCCACCAGTGGTCTCTTCTAGAGCAATAGATTGAGGGTTAATATAAATGATAAAGCCTACATTTATATCCATCACTTGCTAAATACAGTAGTTCAAGATTGCTCTATCCTTGGTCACTTCACTATGATGATTCATTGGAATCATCCTCCGAGAAATAAAAATATTGTTAAGCCTTAGACACTACATTTAACATAGAAAGGGGAAAGTTAAATTTAACTCCATTTGTTATTTTTCAATACCCTTTTTCAGTAGTTACAAGAAAAATAACTTCATTTAAGGCTTGATCTGTAGCAGAACAAGAATGATATTGGCATCTATACACATCTTTTAACAGATAAAACTCATTAATTTTTATTGGAGTAAACTCCACCCTTTTTTCTCGAACAAAAACAAAAATCATCAGAAGCATCAAGAAGGTTGACATAAAATTCTATTACAATCCCAGCTATCACATCAGCAGTAAAATAATAGAAGTTTTCCCATTGACGAGCGATAATCAATCGTTCAACTTCTCCTCCAAGATTTTTAAAACTTCGGTCCTGAATTACTTTTTTATTTTCTTGCAAACTATGAAATTAAGCACTGACACTAAAGCTAATAAATCTCTGCTCGTCATATTCTACTTTTGTTTGCTCGATCTAGGTGCCATAGGAAATCTAGAAAAATTAGAAAAATTCTGTATAATTCCCAAAATTTTTGAAAATCAAAATGTAAACTACTTTAAACTTAAATCCACTAAGTAACAGTTCTTCACTAAAGCAGTTTCTCAAAATTTCTCAAAAAAATTTTAAAATTTCAGATCTAGTAAATGTGAGAAAAATCTTTGGTGAAAACAGAAAATTTTTACTTTAAAGTGTAGCTCTTACCTAGAGAAGATAAAATCTAATGTTTTTTTTTGCGTTAAAATCACCTCAAATCCATCCAAAATCAAGCCCTAGGTGCAAAATTGAAGGTTGAAGTTGACTTAAGGGGGTAAAAATAGAGGTTTGCGGTGAAAATTGTAAATTAATGGGTTATTTTGCTGCTCTAGGGGTCGAGGACGTTGTCGGCGCCAATGCCAGCGCCGTCGGCCATAAAGGCCCAAAATTCTATTTTGATTTTTTAAAATTTTCAATTTTCTTTCAATTTTATTCAAATTTTTTAATATTTTTAAACACAAATTTTTATCTAAATTCATAAATACACATTTAACAAACAATCATTTTTACAAACAACAACAAATTGTCTTTTATATATGAATATACACTTTTTACAAACACATTTCACAAATTCATCCCTATTAAACAAACTAATAATAAATGAGCATAGAAATCAAGCCACAACACTAAATGCTGACACAAAATTATACACATAATCAAAGTTCAGAATTCTAAAGCAAAAACAAACCAAATTAAACCTAACCAAATCCATACAATTACACTAAAACACATAAACATTTTTAAGCAAGTAAAGAGTTCACATTCTTTAATCATTCAGCCTCATCTTTAGTGCTTTCACCTCCTCTAATATCCCATATAGAGTGCTAATGAACATATAGGTTATAGAAGGATCGGTACGGGAAATGATTTGTCGAATTTTCTTCGATCCATCCCTTTTCCTTAAACATCCAAACTAATCCTGCTTCAAAAGTTCCAGTGTGATCAAAATTTTCTTTCATTCTCCAATTTAGGTGATAAATAAAGTAATTGTGATCTCCTACTGCATTCATAATACTCTGAAGTTCTCTTTCAATTTTCTTCAATTTCTTCTCTAAAGCAAGCGAACTTCCAACTGTTGGTGGAATTAATGGAGATGAAGCATGTGAAGAATGATCTATAATAGCACTTAGTGCTTCATTTCCATTACGAACACACTAATCATCAATAGGAATCATAGACTCCCATGGTAGTAAAACTTTATCCCAACATTCATATGGCACTTGGGATTAAGTGCAAATCAGAAAAATTGTTGAAATATCTTGCAACAAATCTTGCGTAGGAATGAAATTTTGCGTAGGAATGAAATTTGCATAATGACATATTAGAACATTTTATATCATATACAATTCATTAATCCTCGTAGAAGTAAATGGTACATCCTTAACCTAACGAAGACAACTCCTTGAAATTCCATGTAAATTTGCATTGAACTCTTTCACTACAGGTATAACAACTGTAGCGGTAGTGTAACATAGAACTTCCCATTGCCGTTGTAGAACGATCTTTTCAACTGGAGCACTTGGATTGATCAACCCATGATTAACAAATCCTCTTTCCTTGATCAATCTCTTCTTTGTAATAATTTTATTATATAATATTTGCGCATCGAAACTAATAAACTTTCATCTATTAAAAACTCCATACTTTGAATTATTTTTGGAGATGGAAGCCATGAAATCCCAAATTAGGAAGTTTCTAGGTCTCTTAGGCAATTTTTAGGACGTTAAAAACTCCTCCCGATGGTTATTATGGAGCAAAATCCTGCCAAAGTCTGCCAAAACTCTCAGGAACCGTCCGACCATCCTTAGCGCCACCAGCACTCTCGAGGGTGTTGCCGGTGCTGAGATCAATTTCCTTGGTCGCTGTCGACGCCAGTGGCAAAATTTTTGCAATTTTTTTTATTTTTCATTCATTTAAATCTCAAATTTTCTTACAATACCAATATTAGGGTTAATTTATAATAAATGTAATTGTGTAGGATTATTATCTACAAATATATAAGACACTTAACAAACTAAATAATAATACATAAACATATAAGTAATGGTTGCCTCCCATAAAGCGCTTGGTTTAATGTCAACAACCCAACATACCATTTGTTTAGTTGGGTTGACTTAACATTAAAACATCCTTAAATTGAGGTATGTGTAATCCCTGGATACTACTAATATGCAAAGTACAACAATAATTCATAATATATTTCACTTATATTTATTTACTTTGCAATAAAACCAAAAACTTGATCCTAAAAAAATAAGAATTTAAATTTTAATTTATATATATTGGGATACTATGCAAGTATACGTATCGTTATCAAGTTATATAACACTTTTTAACTAAGACCTGAATATCGAACCCATAGGGAGAATACGCAATATGCACTATTGAACAACAAAATTTTTATTTTTTAATAAAAAGATAATAATCTAAACTAAAAATTATTTTTGCAGTAATGAAAATTTAAATATTTTTAGTATTTTTAATATTTTGATAGAACTATAATAATTTAAAAAGATAGATAGAGTTCTTGTAGAAGAAAAGCACTAAATATGAAAATATCTTTCTTCTTGTTATGAATTAGTAATAAGTATAAGAATAATGTTGTGGAAGTATGCAAATTGTATTATCCCCAATAGGAGAAATAATATTTATTACCCTTATTAGAGATCCTATAAAAAACATTGGCTAATTTAAAGTTTGAATAGTTCCCTCTTATCTCTCTCTTAGAGGCTAACATTATCATATCATAATGTAAAATAATAAATAAAGTTGGGGGCTTTAATCTGTCACTTTAAAGTCCTCTAATTCTACACCCTTTAATGAATATTTTCCTATTTATTTGCACTCAATCATATGAACTATATTATCATTCATACAACCTCATGTGATTCTTTCCAATTGTTGACTGAGACAAAACCAGCTCGGTTCTTACATGTTCTCATAACAAATTTTAACATCTGGATAGGTCAAATCAAGAAGTAAATGAAGTTCATGGATTTAAATCATCACAACTTCTTCCATAATTGAAGATCAATAATTCCCACAACTTCAGTCCAAAACATAATTACTTATCATTTTAAGAAGAAAGACAAAGAAAATTACTCAGAATCCATGGAGAAAACTAAATCACACTTTAGTTTAAAAAAAGAAATCATTGTCAAACCAATAATAAGTTTTAATTAAAACCAAAAATAGTATCAAAATATAAAGATTAAAACATATCTCAAGTCCTCCACCAAACGCTTGAAGTTCCTTTAATTCTCTTCTCTTTGCAATCACTAAAATTAAAATAATAAAAAAGGATAAAGTAAAAGTAAAAGTGGTGCCTGAAAATCTCTCCGAACAAACTCCCCGAATGAGAACTTTCAAAACTTTCCAATACTTTCAGGACCTCTTTCAAATACTCAATCTTCTTTCTTTTATAATTTTCCAAAAGGTGCCTTGATTTCTCTTCAAAACATATCTAGATTCTAAGTATTTCCCCAAGAGTTGCATCCTTTCATGATAATTTTCATCCATGGTGATTATAACCACCTATTAAGCCAATGGATGCCTAAAAAACATCTTCAAAATTTGCAGAAATCGATATTTCTCACCCAATAACTTCCACTGACACTTAAGCGTGGTGCCTTTGGTGCTTAGGCGCAACCTTATTTGTTTAACCGCCGCTTAAGCAACGGATCTGGCGCTTAGGCGCCAAAACTTTTCTGCACATTTTTTACCTTTCTGCTCTAAATTTGATTCTTTATCACTCTTTTAAGAATTTTTCACCCTTTTTACCAATATCTTCAATAAAAACACAAAAATTCCTTCCATTAAAGCGCATATCTTAAAATAGGTATAAAAATGTGTCTTAAAACACTATATATTTTAAGTGTATCAAAATCCCCAAAACTTGAAATATACTTGTCTTCAAGTGATACTTCAATCTTTAAAAACTAAATATGTATGATATGTATTTGAGTTTCTTTAGGAGTTACTAAAATTTTGATTTTGAAATATAGCAGTCTAATTTAGAAAAAAATATTCAGTAAATGAGCCCAACTTAAAGTTTAGAAATTCTTAAAGTTAAGAAAGACGTAAATAAGAGTTTCTATCTAATTCAGAAATGTTTTGTAGATTTTCTAAATTTAGAATTTAGTTCTTTTATTATCTCCACTTAAAAATTTTCATTAAAATATTTTTACATACTATATTATATCTATAAGCTTAAGAGTTTCTCAAGTTTTATACTTAAAAAATATCAAATATAGAACCAATTTTTGATTAGGCACTAATCCTCAAGTTTCTCCTTCCTAATTTTCTTTTTTCTTTTTCTTTTTCTTTTTTCTTTTTTCTTTCTTTCTCCTATTTTTCTTTTCTTTTTTTCTCTTTCTTTTTTTTTTCTTTCCTTTTTTAGACAAGTATTACTATATCTGGATATGTCTTTAATGATTTTGAATTCTACTTCTCCTTTTCTAAAGCAAAGTCTTGATATAAGTCTTTTACTTATAAATATAATAATTGGTTTGAAGTTTTTTTTAAAAAAAGAAATTTAAGTATTAAAAGTAAAAGTCTAAATTATATAAATTTTTCAAAAATATAATTTTTCTTACTAAAGATAGTTACTTATATTAATCATTTTTTCATCTAAAAGTTTCAACATAAAGTTTTTCTTCATTACTAAAAATTTTAATTAAATTTTCTTACTCATTTTTAAAATCAAATTTTACTTCCCTAATATAACTTCATATACATACTCAATTTTTTTCTTTTTAAATCAAATTCACTTGTAGCACATTTGATAATAAATAAAATTCTAGTTTTAAAAATATTTTTTATACCCCCAAACTTAAATTTTTAACATATTAAACATTTAGCATCAGATATATATAAGCAGGAATGAAAATTTAAAATAACATAACAATAGGAATTTTAGAAACCTAATGATACAAGTATAAAACTAAAAACAAGAGTAAAATTAATTTTTGATCAAATTTTTTATATTTTCATTTCAATTTAACATGTAGAGATTCAATCGACTTCTAAGGAGTGGGTATAAACATAAAAGTAAACTGATACACTAACTTGATTTCACGATCTCAGCATAAAAACAAACACACTAACATGATAAAAGAAAAATACAGGGTAGCAGTTTTAGAAATTTAAATTTAAGATCTAAGTTAGCAAGATTTTCAACTTTACAATGGATATAGAATTACGTTAAGTTATAAACTAACTAAATCAAAAAAACTCACAACAGTTACTTCCCTAGAATTTTAAAGCAAACTACCAACTAACATAAGCATTACAATACAATTAAAAATAAAAGTCTCACACATCACAATATCTAAATAAGTCTAAAACATGAAAACACATCACATCACCATTCTCACTTAAACATAAAAGTACAAACCACATCACATAGTTTAAACCAACACACAGATGTAAATGTAGCAAGCCCAGATCACATAGTTAATATCATATTACAATAATAAAATAAATCTCTCATCTCTACTCTTCATCCTCTGAATCACCGATATCCCAAATTTTTGCAGGCTCATAACCAGAGTATATAAGATATGGAGGAAATTTCACTCCTTGGTTACCCCTAATGAGGCTCTCCATGGATGAGTGAAATTTCTCTTCGTAATCACTTTTTCTCCTTTTATACCTCGTCCCTGGATACTACTAATATGCAAAGTATAACAATAATTCAGATTATATTTCACTTATATTTCCTTACTTTGCAACAAAACCAAAAACTTGATTATGAAGAAAAGTATGAATTTAACTTTTAATTTATATATATTGCAATGCTACGCAAGTATACATATCGTTATCAAGTAATATAAGACATTTTGATTAAGACCTGAATATCGAACCCACATGAAGAATACACAATATGCACTATTGAACAACAAATTTTCTATTTTTAATAAAAGATAATTATCTAAACTAAAGATGTTTTTTGCAGTACTGAAAATTTAAATATTTTGGTATTTTCAATATTTTGATAGAACAATAATAATTTAAAAAGATTACTAGAGTTTTTGTAGAAGAAAAACACTAAATATTAAAATATCTTTCTTCTTATTATGAATCAATAATATGTGTAGGAATTATGTTGTGAAAGTACGCAAATTGTGTTATGTCAAATAAAAGCAATAATATTCTTTAGCCTTACTATAGATGCTATAAAGAACATTGGCTAATTTAAAGTTTAAATACTTCAAAAAACCGGCTAGGCAGGGAAAATACTAGCTCTCACTCTGGAGTTCCCTCTTATCCCTCCACCTAGAGGCTAAAATTCTCGTATCAGAACCTAAAACAATTAACCAAGTTTGGGAATTTAAGTAGTCACTTTAAATTCCTCTAACTTTACACCCTTCAATGAATATTTCTCTATTTATTTGCACTTAATCATATGAACTACATTCTCATTCATGCAACCTTATGTGGTTCTTCAAAATATATCTAGGTTCAATGTATTTCGCCAAGAGATGCATCCTTTCATGATAATTTTCATCTATGGTGGTTATAACCACTTATTAAGCCAATAAGTGCCAGAAAAACCTTTTCAATATTCGCAGAACCCAAATATACTCGCCCAATAACTGCCACTAGCACTTAAGCGCGGGGTCTCAGGTGCTTAAGCGCGACCTTCTCTGTTTAACCGCGCTTAAGAACAGGACCGCGCCTAAGCACCGGATTTGGTGCTTTAGGCTCCAAAACGCTTTTGCACATTTTTACATTTTTGCTCCAAATTTGATCCCTTTTCACTCCTTTAAGCATTTTTCACGCTTTTTACCTGTATCTGTAAGAAAAACACAAAAATATCTTCCATTAAAGAACAATATGTAAAAAATAGGTATAAAAATGTGTCTAAAAAACTATATATTTTAGGTGTATCAAAATCCCCAAAACATAAAATGTTACTTGTCCTCAAGTGACACTTCTAACTTTAAAAACTAAATATGTATGATATGTATATGACTTTCTTTAGGAGTTACTAAAATTTTGATTTAGAAATATAGCAATCTAATTTAGAAAAAAATATTCGGTAAATGAGACCAATAATCTTTAATCACAATAAATGAGCCCATCCACTTGGACTTAAGTTTGTTAGAAAATAATCTTAACCTTGAATTATATAACAAAACTTATTGCCCCAGCTAAAAATTTTTAGTAAGAATCCTTCGATCATGACGCATCTTCATCTTTTTTTTATAAATTTTGGCACTTTCATAAGATTCATTCCTTATCTCTTCAAGCTCATTTAATTATAATAATCTTTTCTCACCAGCATCTTTCAAATTATAATTGAACTCTTTAATCGCCCAATATGCCTTATGCTCAAGTTCAACTGGTAACTAACAAGTTTTTCCAAATGTTAGCCTATATGGGGACATTCCTATAAGAGTTATGTATGCAATCCTATATGCCCACAAAGCATAGTCAAGTTTGGTTGACCAATCCATTTTTTTGAGATTCACCAATTTTTCCATAATTCTTTTAATTTCACGATTGGATAATTCAGCTAAACCACTTGTCTGAGGATGATAAGCAGTAACAATCCTTTGATTTCTATGATATTTCTTTAATAATTTCTTCACTATGATATTTCTGAAATGACTTCCCCCATCAGTAATAATAACTCTTGGAATCCCAATTCTACAAAAATATATTCATTTTAAAAAATTTTGCAACACTTTGAGCATTATATCAAGTTAAAGCACTTACTTCTATCCATTTCGATACATAGTCCACTATTAACAGAATATTTAAATTTCTGAAAGATGATATAAATGGTCCCATGAAATCTAATCCCCAAACATCAAATATTTCAACTTCTAACATATAATTGAGGGGCATCTCATTTCTTCTAGAAATATTGCCTACTCTTTGATATCTATCACAAGTTTTGATACAAGTATTAACATCTCTAAGAATTGTAGGCCAATAAAATCCAGATTGTGAAATTTTAAATGATGGTTTATCAACACAAAAATGTGCCACAAAATCAGAATTATGACATTTTTGGATAATCTCATAAGTTTCTTCTAATGGTACACATCTTTGAATAGTCAGATCCTTCTCTTGTTTATATAAAAATGGGTCATCCCAAAAATAAGTCTTAGGTTCAGAAATAAATTTTCTCTTCAGTTGGCATGTCATTCCATAGGGTATATTATCACTAACAATAAAGTTCACAATGTCGGCATAACACGGAACACACCACTCGTTAATAGTGAACAATTTTTCATCTGGAAAATGTTCATTAATTTCATTTTCAAAATAGAGTAGTTTTTCTAATTCAAGCCAGGGCAAGTGATCAGCAATGTGATTTTCAACCCCCTTCCGATCTACTATTACAAAATCAAATTCTCGTAAAAGAAGAATCCATCTTATGTGTATAGGTTTAGCATCCTTCTTTTTCAATAAATACCTAATAGTAGAATGATCTGTATGCACTACACAATGAGTTCTAATAAAATATGATCTAAATTTATCAAAAGCATATACTATTGCTAATAACTCTTTTTCAGTTGTTGTATAATTAATTTGAGTTTCATTAAGAATTTTACTAGCATAGTATATAACTTTGAAAATTTTATCATATCTTTGTCCTAAAACAACTCCAATAGCATATTCACTAGCATCACACATTAATTCAAAAGGTTTTTCCTAGTTTAGTGAAACTATAATTGGTGCAATGATTAGTTTTTCTTTTAACAACTTAAAATCTTTTAGGCATTCCTCATCAAAATTAAAAATTACATCTTTCTCTAGTAAATGGCATAAAGGCTTAACAATCTTTGAAAAGTCTTTAATATGTTGCATGGAGAATCCAACATATCTTTACAAACTCCTTATTTCCCTTACATTTGCTGGCTAAGGTTACTTAGCGATCACTTGAATTTAGCAGAATCTACTTTCATACCATTATCTGATATTTGATGTCCTAATACAATTCCTCATGCTACCATAATTGGAGTTTTTCCCAGTTAAGGACTAAATTTCTTTCTTCACAGCGCTTAAGATCTTTGGAAAAATGTTCTAAACTTGAGTCAAATGAAGTTCCAAACATGAAAAGTGGTCTATGAATACTTCAATCCCTTTTGTAATTAAATCACAAAAAATTGCCATCATACATATTTAAAATGTAGCAGGGGCATTACATAAACCAAAGGGCATTCTACTAAAAGCAAAAGTTCCATAAGGACTGGTAAATGTTGTTTTCTCTTCATCCTCAGGAGATATTTAAATTTGGTGTTAACTAGTATATTCATCCAAAAAATAAAAATATTTATGCCCACCTAGTCTATCCGACATTTGATATTGAAAGGGTGATGAAAAATGATCTTTCCTAGTGGCAAGATTTAATTTTCTATACTCAATGCATATTTGTCACCCTGTAACTTATCTAATAGGTATTAACTCATTATGTTCATTTACAGTTACAGTTACTCCTCCTTTCTTAAGAATGTAATGAATTGAACTAATCATGCACTATCTGAAATAGGGTAGATAATTCTAGTATCTAACAACTTTAAAATTTATTTCTTTACAACTTCTTTCATAACAAGATTCAATCTCCTTTGCAGATCAGCCCTTGGTTTGCAGTTCTCTTCCGTATGAATTCTATGCATACAATGTGAAGGACTGATTCCTTTAATATCAGCAATTGTCCATCCAAAGGCTTTCTCAAAATTTTTCAAAATTTTAATCAACCTTTCTTCTCTTCCAGTGCTAAGTTTGAGGAAATTATAACTGGTATAGAAGAGAAATCTTCTAAAAAGGCATATTTTAAATGATCAGGAAGTAACTTCAACTCTTGTTCTAGAGGTTTTTCAATAGTTGGACAAAATATTTTAAATGACCCGACCTTCCAACTCTCTTCCGCTTCTAAGTTGAACGAATTTAACTTGTTCTTTATTTTTGTTTTTTGGATTCAATTCAATATTACTAGGAAGGGTTCCTTGGGATCTATTAATCCATGACCAGAATATTCTTGTCAGCAACCACAGATTGCATCATCCAATAAATCTTTGTAGATCTGAACACAATTGTTCCTGTTGCATTTGATGATCTTTGTTCATTGGGGTTCAATTTAAGTTTTAATGTCTTATTTGGAATTAAACTGTTGGAAGATTTTAGGTGATTTATGATTTATTAATCGATTGAATTTTTTCATTTTTTCATTTTGTTGTTTATTTTTGGGATGACTCGATCAGGATCCCATGGTTCCGTCATCTCGGGTCATTATGTTTGCGGTTTGATTAACCATAAATGGTTGAAAGATATTTTGTTAGCAGTCATGGGTTACCTCCTCCAAAATATATTTTAAACCTAGTTGTATTTTAGGTCCAAGTTTAAGATTTAATGTCTTTTAAAGTGGAATTTATGTCGGTGATTTGTTAAGTTGAGTTCTTATGTTGATGATGTCTTTTTCTTTGGGTTTGATGTTTGAATAAATTTTAAGGTTTAATGTAGGTAAAACCTAGGAATTGATGTTTGTTCAGATTCAATTTAACTAGAACCTAAAGGTTAATGTCATTTAGATACACTTTAGATAGAACCTAAAGGTTAATGTCGTTTAGATTCACTTTATATAGAACCTAAAATTGAAGTCATTTTAAGTTCAAACTGGATAACACTTAATATTAAAAATGATTTTAAGTCCAATTTTGGTAGGACTCAAAATTTGACGTCATTTAATTTTTATATTGATGGAACTTACGGTCTGTTTGGGGCAGTTGTAGCTTATCCAACTTTTGCTGATAAGTAGCTTATCCTGATATTCTGCTGATGAGCATCTAATCTGTATTAGCTAACTGGTTATTTTTTTTGTGCATTTGGAAAAATGAACATTCTTTCCCTTTTTTGGAAAAGTTGTTTAGCTGTTTGGTTTGTGTGTTTTGTAAAAACTTATTTGCAATTTTTTTTGTTAAATCAATAATCTTTGACACAGAATTTGTTACTTTCTCAAATGTAAAGACATGAAAATGCGAAAGAGTTGAATTACATTTATATAACTCAAAAAGTTTCGATCACATCTAATAAGCACAGTGGCATACATGAAAGTGAAATACACATTCACACACTAATATGGAGTACAAGGAGACCAAAAAAAATAGAAAAACAACATGTTGAAATTACAAGAAAATAATGACAATATTGAGTTTAAAATGTAAAAGCATATCAAGATGAATGTTTCCTTGTTCTGATACCTTAGAAACCCGACCAAACCTGTCTGACTGGGATATCGTAGAAACAAGAGCACTCAAATGTAGTATTTTCCCATTATGATACCGTCAAACTCTGAGATGTGGTGTCCAGTTGGGAAATTATAGAAATAGTTATACTACGACCCACCTGAATAATTTGCAGTACTCCGGTCTATGTGCCTACCATGGACACCTGTAGAATTACTACTCGTAGTTGTGTGGTTGGTGTGACGTGAGTAACAATGATGGTAACCTGCAGTGGTACATCACTTGCCCTCACTTCCCCAAATATCTATAGATCATCGTACTCAAATTATTAAAAAAAAAAGTAGATCAGTAAAAAACTAAAGGAAATAAAAAAATGACATACTAAAGTGTCGAAACAATGGTTGTCGACAGAAAAGTTCTGTGGACATCCAAGCTGCTCAACATTTATCTAAAAAAAAATTAATGGGTAAAAATGTAAAAAAACAAGGTAAATATAAGATAAATTCATCACAACATTTTCCATAGAATCTAGAATCACATTATCTCATAAATAACATACTTCTTAATCCTTAAAATTCCTTCTCTTTTGATGGCTAAGGAGAGAATGCTAAAATATCCTAATCCAGAAATGAAAGCAAGCTTCAATTCATCACCATGCAAAACTGTAATTGACAGTTTAATTAAATGTAATCTAGAAACCAAAATATTAATGACATAAAACAGTTTCTAGCAAACATTAACAATTACTCCTATGTACGCTACCCAATCCATTTACACAAAAATGGTGGCAGAAACACAAAGAGCTTCAGGTGCAGAAAGTACATCAGGTAACACGCAAAGAAATACATTTTTTCACTTTCAAGTAGCCTAAAAGTATTATTTCCCTCCCTAATTTGCTTCCAAATTTATTTGAACTTCCCAACAGAATGCACTTAAATGAAAAAAAACAACAAATACAATTTGCCTAAAAATCAAGCTGCAGTAGTTTCAATTGTAAGGGCTGAATAATTTAAATGAAGTACTTTTGCAGAAGCAGTGGTTACCCTAAAAGAAGGGCCATCCAAGCTGTAATAACAATGAATTACATATTCCATATATTACTGTGACCAAACAATTTTTATGTAGAAACTTCATTTGAAACTGTAGATAATTGACTCAATCATGGAAACTACGGATAAATGAAAACGAACAATGCTGCATCTTAAGAACAAAACTATAGGTAAAGCATAAGAACAAAAGTTCCTAAATAGTCTATCCAATGCTTGATTAATTTGTGATTGCTAAAGTTTGTGAATTTTTTCACCATTAAGTGAGCTTTGTCTAATCTATCAAGTTCATCTCGTTTTAATTAGATGTTCTATTTTTGAGGATTTGTCAGGCAATGATTGCAAGCTGACCAACAGAGATGCCTAACACTTTGGTACACAGTAATTCTATGTTTATAGGTCTTTGTGCAAGTATACGTATCATTATCGACCACTGGAACTCGGGCCTCGTTTCTAATGCCACCAATTCCATAAAAAAATAACACGATTAGCATGAAATCATGTTTAATTTTATCAATTTAGTTGGTTGAAGAATTTTTAAATGTCCCGTTCAAGATGTCTATTACTCCATCATTGCGAGGCTATAAAGTATTCAAATTAACTTAGTTCGAAAGAGGTTTGAACCAGGACTAGAAGATTCTTGTCAGCAACTAAAGATTGCATCATCCAATAAATCTTTATAGATCAGAATGTAGAAGATCAAGTTCCGTTTGGTGATCTTTGTTCATTCTGGTTCAATTTAAGTTTTAATGTCTTATTCGGATTTAAAGTGTTGGGAAATTTTAGGTTGTTTAGGACTTATTAATTGATTAAATTTTGTCATTTTGTCGTTTATTTTTGGGATGACCCGATCAGGATCCCATGGTTCTATTGCCCTGGGTCATTATGGTTGCGGTTTTATTAACCATAAATGGTTGTAAGATATTTTGTAAGCAGATGTGGGTTACCTTCTCCCGAATATCTTTTAAACCTAGTTTCATTTTAGGTCCAAATTTAAGTTTTAATGTATTTTAAAGTGAAATTTATGTTGGTGTTTTGATAATTTGAATTTTTATGTTGATGATGTCTTTTGCTTTGTGTTGGATGTCTGATTAAAGTTTTAGGTTTAATGTTGGTAAAACTTAAGAATTGATGTTTGTTCAGATTCAATTTAACTAGAACCTAAAGGTTAATGTCATTTAGATTCACTTTAGATAGAATATAAGATTGAAGTCATTTTAAGTTAAACTTGAATAGCACTTAATGTTAAAAAAGATTTTAAGTCCAATTTAGGTAGGACTCAAAATTTGAGGTGATTTAAGTTTTATATTGATGGCACTTAAGGTCTGTTTGGGGCAGCTGCAGCTTATCCAGCTTTTGCTGATAAGTAGCTTATCCTGATAATCTTTTAATGAGCGGCTAATTTGGATAAGCTAGCTGGTTGTTTCGTTTGTGCATCTGGAAAACAGCTGATTCTGGAAAAATGACCATTCTTCCCTTCTTCTGGATAAGTTGTTTAGCTGTTCGGTTTGTGCGTTTTGTAAACAACTTATTTACGGATTTTTTTAGTTGAATCAATAATCTATCACATAGAATTTATTATTTTCACAAATGTAAAGACATGAAAATGCAAAAGAGTTGAATTACTTTTATATAAATAAAAAAGTTTTGATCACATCAAATAAGCACAGTGACATACATTAAAATGAAGTACACATTCACACACTAATATGGAGTATAATGAGACCGAAAAAAAATAACATGTTGAAATTAAAAGAAAAAAAAATGACAATATTGAGTTTAAAATGTAAAAGCATATCACGATGAATGTTGCCTCGTTCTGATACCTAAGAAACCCGACCAAACTTGTCTGACTAGGATATCTAGAAATCCAAGCACTCAAACCACATGCAATATTCTTCCATTATGATACAGTCAAACTCCGAGCAGAGGTGTCCAGTTGGGATACCATAGAAACGGTTGTACTATCGACCCACCTAAAGAATTTACAGTCCTCTGGTCTGTGTGTCTACAGTAGGCACCTGAAGAATTTTTGGTCGTAGCTATTTGACTGGCGTGACGTGAGTAAGAATAATGATAACCCGCAGTGGCACATCACTTGTCCGACCTTCCTTTAATAGTTGGAGCTCATCATCCTGAAATTATTAAAAAAAGAGTAGATATGTCAAAACCAAAAGGAAATAAAGAAACTCGACTTACCAAAGTATGGAAGCAATGGTTGCCGACAACAAAGTTCTGTGGACATCCAAGCGACTCAACATTTATCTAAAAAAACTAATAGATAAAAAATTAAAAAAAAAGACAAATAGAAGATAAATTCATTGCAACATGTTCCATTGAATCTGTAATCACATTATCTCATACATAGCATACTGCTTATACCATAAAATTCCATCTCTTTTGATGGCTTAGGAGAGAATGCTAAAATATTCTAATATAGTATCCAAAATATTCATGACACAATAGTTGCTAGCAAATAATAACAAATACTCCTATGTATGCCACCTAATCCATTTGCACAAAAATGGTGGTAGAAATGCAAAGAGCTTCAGGTGCAACAAGTACATCGGGTATCCCACAAAGAATGACATTATTTCACTTTCAGGTTTCCTGAAAGTATTATTTCCCTCCCTAATTCGCTTCAAAATTTATTTGAACTTCCCAACTTAATGCACTTAAATGAAAAAGGCAACAAACACAATTTGACTAAATATTATTTGACAAAATGTTAAGTTGCAGTAGTTTCAATTGTAAGGGCCAAATAATTTATATGAAATAATGTTGCTAAAGCAGCAGTTGCCCTAAAAGAAGGGCCATCCAAATTGTAATAACAATTAATCAAATATTCCATATATTACAATCAACAAAAAATTCTTATGTAGAAACTTCATTTGAAACTACAGATCGTTGACTTTACCATGAAAACTAAAGATAAAAGCAAACAAACAAAGTTGCATCTCAAAGACAAAACCACAGGTAATGCATAAGAACAAAAGTGTTGTTAAATAGAATAAAACTGAAGAAAACCATGGAAAATTCCAGAATCATTTTCAATCTTCACAATGAACTATGTAACCATTTTCAAACTTCCCAACTCTATAACCATTTTTATTCTTCACATTAAACTCATTCAGTTCTGGACAAAGCACAATCATGAAATTCATAGCCAAAGCAAAATCTAGACAATCAAATCACGTACAAAACTACAGCTCAAGAGCAAAACTGCACATAAAGCGTAAGCCAAAAAATGTAGGTAAACAGAACAAAACTGAAGAAGACCATAAGAAATTCTAGAACCATTTTCATTCATCATATTAAACTGTATAACAATTTTCAAACATCCCAAATCTTTAAACATTTCCATTCTTCACTAAAAACATTTTGTTCTGGACAAAGCACACTCATGAACCTCATAGCCAAAGCAGAATCCAGACAACCAAATTTCTTTTAAACCTAGTTGCATTTCTTAGGTCCAAGTTTAACTTTTAATGTCTTTTAAAGTGAAATTTATGTAGGTGTTTTGATAATTTGAATTTTTATGTTGATGATGTCTTTTGCTTTGTGTTTGAAGTTTGATTATAGTTTTAGGTTTAATGTTGGTAAAACCTAAGAATTGATGTTTGCTCAGATTCAAATTAACTGGAACCTAAAGGATAATATCGTTTAGATTCACTTTAGATAGAACCTAAGATTGAAGTCATTTTAAGTTAAATTTGGTTATCACTTAATGTTAAAAATGATTTTAAGTCCAATTTAGGTAGGACTCAAAATTTGAGGTGATTTAAGTTTTATGTTGATGGTCTGTTTGGGGCAGCTGCAGCTTATCTACCTTTTGCTGATAAGTAGCTTATCATGATAATCTTCTGATGAATAACTAATTCAGATAAGCTAGCTAGTTGTTTCATTTGTGCATCCGGAAAACAATTGATTCTGGAAAAATGACAATTCTACCCTTGTTCTGGATAAATTGTTTAGTTGTTTGGTTTGTGCATTGAGTAAACAACTTATTTGCAGATTTTTTTATTTGTATCAATAATTTGTCACACAAAATTTGTTATTTTATTAAATGTAAAGACATGAAAATGCAAAAGATTTGAATTACATTTATATAACTCAAAAAGTTTCGAGCACATCAAATAAGCATAGTGACATACATGAAAGTAAAGTACACATTCACACACTAATATGGATTACAATGAGACCGAAAAAAAAGAAAAAATAACATGTTGAAATTAAAAGAAAAAAATGACAATATTGAGTTTAAAATGTAAGAGCATATCACGATGAATGTTGCCTGGTTATGATACCCAAGAAACACGAGCAAACCTGTCCGACTAGGATATCTAGAAACGCGAGCACTCGAACCACATGCAGTATTCTACCATTATGATACAGTCAAACTCCGATCAGAGGTGTCCAATTGGGATATCATAGAAACGGTTGTACTATCGGCCCACCGAAGGAATTTACAGTCCTCCGGTCTGTGTGCCTACAATGAGCACCTGTAGAATTATTGATCGTAGCTTTGTGGCTGACGTGACGTGAGTAGCAAGAATTGTATCCCGCAGCGGCACATCACTTGTCCTGACTTCCTTGAACATCTAGAGCTCATCGTCCTGCAATTATTAAAAAAAGAGTAGATATGTCAAAAACTAAAGGAAATAAAGAAATTTGACTTACCAAAGTGTGGAAGCAATAGTTGCCGACAACAAAGTTTTGTGGACATCCAAGCTGCTCAACATTTATCTAAAAAAACTAATAGATAAAAAAGTAAAAAAAAAACAAGATAAATAGAAGATAAATTCATTGCAACATGTTCCATTGAATCTATAAAAACACTATCTCAAACATAGCATACTGCTCATACCCTAAAATTCCTTCTCTTTTGATGGGTTAGGAGAGAATGGTAAAATATCCTAATCCAGAGACAAAAATATTCATGACAGAATAGTTGTTAGAAAAAATTAACAAATACTCCTATGTATGCCACCCAATCCATTTGTAACAAAATGGTGGCAGCAACGCAAAGAGCTTCTGGTGCAACATGTACATCGGGTATCACATAATGAAAGACATTATTTTACCTTCAGGTTTCTTGAAAGTATTATTTCCCCCCCTAATTCACTTCCAAATTTATTTGAAATTCCCAACTTAATGCACTTAAATGAAAAAAGCAACAAATAAAATTTGCCTAAATATTATTTGCCTAAATGTTAAGCTGCAGTAGTTTTAGTTGTAAGGGCCAAATAATTTATATGAAATACTGTTCCTAAAGCAGCAGTTCCCCTAAAAGAAGGGCCATCCAAACTTTAATAAAAATTAATTACATATTCCATATATTACAATAAAAAAAAAATTTCTTATGTAGAAACTTCATTTGAAACTACAGATCATTGACTTTACCATGGAAACTACAGATAAAAGCAAACAAACAAAGCTGCATCTGAAGACCAAAACTGCAGGTAAAGCATAAGAGCAATAATGTTGTTAAACAGAAAATAGAAGCTACTCCTGAACCTCAATAGGTGTTTTAGTGGACTAGTCTACTTGGGCAATGTACGTTGTTAAGTTGGTCGCGCACTAGGTCCTGAACTTCACTTTTTACCTTTCGAGTTTGATTTGGTATTTTACAAGTTAAATCAAACTGTGTCGTGCTGCGCATACTTTTTAATTTTCCTTATATTAATTAAATCTTTCTACTTTCACATTACTTTTACTAAAATTTTAAAATCTCCAAAAATTAAATTAAGACTTCCTAGTCTACAGATTTACCTCTGTTAATTTTTAGTGCTTGCACTATGATTACGGGGTATTGGCCAAATAGCTAACCCCAAAGCTTTATTTTTTGAAGGTGCTACAATGGCATTCCTGATGCTCACTTTTTCTTTCCAAGTACCGATGAGCAGCATAGCTAACCCCAATGTTGCCCCCACCATCAAGTTCAGAGCAGGATTTGAATATCTCGAGGTTGTCCTAGGGAAAGCCTTGTTAATCATAATAAAGTCACCGCTCTACAGGTTTAGAAACTGTCTGCCGAGTTTAAACTAAACTGCCTTCAGGACATCCCTTCTTATAAGAAGTTTAAGACTACTGCCACCACGGCACCTGCGAAGCCTGTTGTTCTCGTTTCTGCTAAGGGAAAGATGTTATGATCATCGAAAACCCGACTAAGGGATTGGTTATCCCCCCGTCAGTGTTTGAAATTGGATCAAGTTTAAGGATGACAATGTTAACCCGAACCAAAAGAAGAAACTGCAGTCGGAAGGTTCGAAGGACTACTAAAGCTCAGGTTCCTAAGGAAGTATCTATTGATGAAGTTCCTCGCCAATAGGAGTCCGAATTGTTGGAAATCTATCCACTTCTGCAAGGAAGGAGGTTCCATCCCTTAATGGATACTAATGTGTATGGAAGTATCCAGAAGATCACCATCACCTCATGGACACGGTAGGGAGAGTAAGAAGCCTACTCCTATCACTTGAGTTAGTGTAGTTTCTTAGAAACTAGCTGCCAAAGAAAGTTGTTCAGTTGGAAAGTTACTCAAACATGTGAGTCGTACAGTATCCCCTCACGTGAAGAAAGAAATTCTAAAAGAAGTTAGATCTACCAAACGATCTTAGAAATTAACTGAAGGTTGGCCTTCTCGCATTCCCGTCTGGTACCGCTTGGGAAGCAGAGTTGATACCACCATTGTTACAACCAATTCTACTATCACTAGACCTACAGGATGTCGACCAGTTAAGTCACGTCTGGGTCCAAGAATTCTACCAATTACCAGTCATAAGGATATTCTTGAAACTTCAAAGGAAAAGGCAAAGAGGCTACCAAGTGCCATATCTGGTCCGTACGTTGGGGAGCATATTTCTCTTCGACATGTTGATGTTTCCGGTAAGACACTCCTTCTCAAGCCATCACCATCAAAGAAAAAGGTATGGGTACCCAAGGTTGTTGTACCGATACGGTGCAGTAAGCCCATAGGGAAAGATCATGGAATGAAGCTAGGGTCTGAAGTATATGACATTGTCACAACAATTCTTAGCGTGATGGAGGAGCAAGTGGAAGATGTCCAACAAAGTCCCCCAGATCTCAAAATGCAACAAGAATCAATTATTGAAGAAAACGTCAGAAAGCTAGATTTTCAAGTTAGCCCGAGAACATGGAGTTTCCATGGATGATGATAAAAATTTTGACTTCAATGATTACCTCGAGGAAGATTTCATGGATATCCATGTCATCGAGACCAGAGCCACTACATCTGCGCGTGACGCTCAACCTCTCTTTGAAGAGAACACCATAGATGAGCAGTGTAGGGTTGTTTTCCTAAAGGATGAGCAAATCAGCCAAATGGAGAAAAGAATTGAAGAGATGGCCACTACCATGACCGCCATGGCCACAGTTCAAGGACAGTCGCAACCACCATAATTAGCGTCTCTTGAAGTCAATCAATCAGAGATTATACATATTATAGAGGAAAGGAGAGAAATTTCCTCGACAAATAAAGATGAGCAATAAAAGAAGGATTCTCCATCAAGCGCCATGCTAGAAAATGAATTTAAGAAAATGGTCGAACAAGTTCAGGTGGCCCTGGCCCAATCTTAGGGTGGTGTGTTAAATCTAAAAAGTAGACCTTACTCGGAGGAGTTTGATGCCGTACCCTTCCCTAAGAGTTTTGTGTCGCCAAAATTTAAGATATTTAACGAGACTGGAAACCCCAGACAACATATAGCACATTTTTGAGCCAGTTGTGGTAATATTGGAGGCAACAAAGCTCTACTCTTTTGATAGATTGTCAACACCTATCAGGGATCGCTTTTGTACCGTATGCCAAACTACCCAATGGACTAGTCAAGACATTCGCTGAACTAGAACAATTGTTCGTAAAAAAGATTTGTCGGAGTGCAGCATCATGTGTCTATTGGAGATCTTGTAATAGAGGAGCAGAAGCCCAATGAGCCTTTAGTGGACTATATTTTGAGGTGGAGAAAATTTAGCATGAAATGTAAACCTCAACTACAGGAACATCATGCGATTGAGATCTTACTCAAGGACATCCATGGGGTAGTAGCTTTCATGCTCAAAGGACTCACCATCAAATTCTTCAAGAAGCAACTCAGCAAAGCTAGCAATCTTCAAGAAGAAGTCAAACATATGGATTCTCATGAGAATTCTGAGCAGTCCAAGATGTCAAGGGTATTTGTAAAGAAGTCCAGAATAGTGGTAACTATCGATAAAGGAAAGCAACCAGAAGATACATGCAGAAAATTCTTGTCGATCTTCAATGCAGCATGCTCAACAACAGACACAATAATATGGTCAGTCTAGCTAGCGACCGCCTCAGGAAAGATCATACCGAGCAGAGAATAAGAGATTTTTTGGCAAAACGACAGAAAGTAGTGTACTCCTTCAAAGACGAAGCAATATCCAAAATGTTCAGAAGTCTGATGAAGAAGCCTGAGTTCAGATTACCAAATCCGAAGAAGCCTGAAGAGGTCGACAAGAAAGATCAACCTAAGTATTGCCCTTATCACATGTTTCTGGGACATACTATAGAAGATTATTTTTTTTTCATGGATTGGGTCGAGAGAAAACTTAAAGAAGAAAATATTACAATCCAGAAAGAATATTTAAAAGATAAAAAAAGGTTCTATAAATATGATTTCAGCTGAGCCAATATCTCTGATTGTCCCGTATACTGGAAAAGATGGATGGAGTATGACTTGGAACAAGCTCAAGAGTGTACTGAAACAAATCCTAAATGCATCAGCACAAGCTTCCATTCAGAGTCTCCAACCTGCCAGACCGAGATGAAGATTTCACCAGAAAATCCATCACCGTCAAAGAAGAAAAAGAGAAATACCACCACGAAGACTTATAGCACGAGGGGTATGATAGGGGCTGCCTGTGCTAGATTAGTTGTCTCGAATTCGGGGAAAAAAATCATCAAACCCCTGACCTTGTATGATTATCTTTTTATCCCTCTGGGTCTTATGAATATAATGATTATGATTTCGACTACATTTTAACTATTTCTAGTGATAACGTAATCAATTATAACCAATCTAGCTTTGATCTCAGTTCCGAAAATGATCCTCAAATTGTAATTGACTCCGATGAACTCATTAACAAGTGTGAAGAAGACAACGAAAACACCACTTATAATAGCGCCGAGAGTGAGGAATTGATCCTCGAGTGCCATGGTGCACCACTTTCCATCGACTTAGATCTTTCTGGCAAAGAAGAAACACCAGAAGATTCGATAATGATATCTCAAGAAGAAGAAATAACATAAGTGAACTTAAGGAGCAGGAAAGTATTACCCTTGAGGCTAGCTCCAACGGATAATGAAAAGCAAATAGTAATTCTAGAAGAGCTATCTCCACCTCCGCCAGTAAAGGAACACATAATCAAGAGAAATTTGAAGGATCAAACAAAATGGCTTACAACGTGCTAACTCATCTTAGGAAGTTACCGACCAAATTATGTATCTACGATGCTCTAATCTTGACAAAGGAGATGAGAGAATATCTGGTTACAACTTTGCTTGACCCAGAGATTTGCTTAGCCCAGTTGGACAACACATCTTCCACTGAAGTTTGCTCGTTGAAAGAACAATCTGGGGTAACTTTCACAAATGAAAATTTGTTGGTTGGTACTACCAACCAAAATCGTTCACTCTATATCTCTATTAACATCGACAAATTCATGTTTTCTAGAGTTTTGGTAGATCCTGGAGCATCCCTCAACTTGATGAGTCTACGGACATTGAAGCTGAGGAGCATACGACAGATAAAATGATGCTAAGAGGATTCACAAAAAAGAGAGAGAGGCTTTGGATTAATCAGATTACTTATGAAGGATAGAGAACTAGTAACAACGGCTAAATTTCATATTATCGACGCCAAGACTTCTTTTAATGCTCTACTTGGTTGATCATGGATTCACAAACACAACATGGTTCCATCATCTCTACACTAGTGCATTAAGTACTACAAAGAAGGACTAGTAAATGCATTTACAGCCGTTTTTAGTTCATGAAGTTGGCATTCACGAAGATGATGTTTACTACGCGTCTCCAAAGAAAACTGCCTTCTCTCGTGAAATTGTGACAAATAAAAGTGAAGATTCATAAGAATCATAAAGGGGAAGTCAATCAACTCTGCTTCAGCGATCTTCTGACACCCTTTTGCAACTAGTTGGTGGGGGTTCTTTTAGTTCGCGGAACAGAGGTTGAGGCCAGGGACGTGGATGAGGAAGAACTATCATGTTTGTTGAACGAACTAGGCTGACTATCAATATTGATGATGAAGAAAGTTCTAAAGACGAAATAATGATGATAAAATAGAAGAAACCTCAGTACGAGATATCCATAGAAGATTTGGAGAAAAGTAAATATGAGTCGATGTATGATCGGATAAACCACTATGTGAACACCATGACCCCTACTTCCATTCTCCCTCAAAACATAAAGAGTTTAGAGGTCAAGGAAGTTTGTAGCGCTGGTTCAAATCCGATCAAATTTTATCATGCTTCTACCTCTACTAATCTTGAAAATCATGTAAATTTGAATGATAATCCTAATGAATTAAAGGAATTACCTTTTGGTTACCTTTCTCCTTGTGTACAAAAGTTAATTCAGTAGGGACATTTGCCCAAAAAAATGTCAAAAGATAAATTACAACTGTTTGAAAAATTATGGGATGTTAAAAGTCAAACTCCTAACTCGAAAGAGGGTTTCAGATTTGGTGCAGTCCGACCAGTCGATGAATCAAAATTTTGCATAAATGTTACTAGTGAATAAGAAGAGGATTGCCTCGACGTGGAGGATGACTCTACTAATAAGCTTATAGAAGACACTCCGCTAGAATTCATGGAAGAAATCAAATCAATTGTCGATCAAGTGAAGGAAATTAACCTTGGGATGGAAGAGCTGCCCCGACCTACATTCATAAGCTCTTTACTCAACGATGAAGAATCTTTGGAATTTATCAAGCTATTAACATAATTCAAAGATTGCTTCACATGGAGTTACAATGAAATACTAGGTATTATCAGCAGAGGTTACGGTTCATAAACTCGGGGTGGACAAAGACATGACCCCTAGTAAAATAAGCTCCAAGAAGAATGCACCTTGAGATAGAGCAGCAAGTTATTGTCGAGGTAAAGAAATTAATGGATGCTAACTTTATAAAATAAGACCAATACCCCACATTGTTAGCTAACATTATGCCAATTAAGAAGAAAAACAAACAGATCTGTGTTTGTGTCAACTTCGGGGATCTAAACAAAGCATTTCTAAAGGATGAAATTCCACTGCCAATACCAAAAATGATGGTGGATATCACTTTGACACATGAAATTTTCTCCTTCTTGGACATATCTTTAGGTTATAACCAATTAAAATGGCTCCCGAGGATGCAACTCTTACAACATTCAGAACACCAATTGGGATCTTTTGCTACACAATGATGTCATTTTAATTAAAGAATGCCAGAGCAGCATATCAACGTGCGATGACAAAGATTTTTGACGACCTCATTCACAACTAAATTGAATGCTATGTGGATGATTTGGTCATCAAGAGTAAACAAAAATTTGATCGTTTGTGTGATTTGAGGATTGTATTTGAGTTGTTATGGCAATATGATCTTAAGATGAATCCCTTGAAGTTCGCCTTTAGCGTTACCTCTAGGAAATTTCTAGGATTCATTGTCTGTCATCGGGGAATCGAGATCGACCTGGATAAGATTAAAGCTATCTTGGAAATGCTTCTTTCAAAAATCTTAAAACAACTACGTTCTTTCCAAGGGAATTTGCATATCTGAGACACTTTATTTCTAATCTCTCAGGTAAGTGTCAGCCCTTCTCAACATTAAGTAAAAAGGACAGCAAATTTGTTTGGGAAGAGAAATTCCAACGGGCTTTCGAGGATGTTAATCAATTTTTTAATGACACCTTCTGTTTTGGCAGCCTCTATCTTGAGTAAATCGTTGATACTTTATACCATGGCCTTAGATGACTCTATTGGAGCCCTATTAGCCTAAATCAATGACAAAGGTAATGAAACACACTATACCACTTGAGTTGCCGTCTAATACCGACAGACATAAGGAATCCACTTATTGAAAAACATTATCTATCATTAATTTTGAGCTCCTAGAAACTCAGACATTACATGCTTTTTCATAATATTACACTAATCTCAAAACTTAATCCGTTGCAATATTTGATGAAATAACCAACACTCTCTGGATGTCTAGCGAGATGGTCAAAGATTTTTTACAATTTTATATGACTTTTGTTCCCATCCATGCTATCAAGAGATAGATTTTAGCAAATTTTCTCACTGCACGTTCACTTCACTGGGTCTCCTCTTAATGTTAAGTTACCAGATGAACAAGTATTATAGATGGATTTCTCCAGTGCAGAACATTGGGAGATGTACTTTGACGGAGCTTTATTAGCCAGAAAAGACAAAGTATCGGACATAGTTATACCAGGCAAAGCAAGAGTTAGTTTAATCTTCATCACGCTAGATAAAGGTATGTTGATATTCTCCTACCACCTGACAAAGCCTTGTACCAACAAGGAAGCAGAATATGAAGCCTTAATTACCAGATTAGAATTAGCAATCTCGATGGTGTAACAGATAATGTTATCTATGACAACTCACAACTCATCATCCAATAAGTCACCGGACAATATACGATTTTGAAACCAAGGTTAATAGAATACCACCAATACACAATGAAGCTACTCGAGCAAATTCCCAACGTAACTTTCTACTAAATTCCTTGGGGAGATAATGCCCATGCTCACACTATAGCAAAACTTGCAAAAGAATTTGCGTGTCCCCCGAAGGATTCCATTAACTTCACTGTACAAGGGAGCAGGTTTTGTCTGGAATCGACTTTGAAAATCTACACAAGCTCGGGAAAGAAGAAGAAACGATGATTGCAGTTGCTGATATCAATGAAGATTGGTGTAAGCCATTAATAGAATATTTACAAACTAGAAAGCTGCCAGAGGAGAAGTTGGCAGCACATCACATTACAATAAGGGCTATGTCATATGCCCTACTAGGCGATGTCTTCTACAAAAGATCATTTGACAGATGTGGCTGCTATGTTTAAGTAGAGCGGAATCCTACAATATTGTCAAAGAAGTACATGCCAGATTGTGTGGTGCTCACCAGTCGGGACCAAAAATGAAAATGAAGATCATGAGACTTAGATATTATTGGTCGGCAATGATGCCTGATTGCATGGATACAGCCAGAAAATGTCACTAATGCCAAGAGCATGGGGTGGTCTTGCATCAACCTCCAAATGTACTACACCCAACAGTTGCCTCGTGGCTATTCAAGTGTTGGGGGACAGAAATAATAAGTCTGATAGACCCTCCATCCTCTAAAAGACATAATTTTATACTTGTCGCTACAGATTACATTTCCAAATGGGCAGAGGCAGTGCCTTTATGAGAGGTTACATCATAGAACATCCTTTAAAATTTCAAAAGCCAAATTGTCTACAATTTTGGGGTTCCACGTAGAATAATATCCGATAATAGGATTGCCTTCAAAAGCACCAAAATCAACAATTTCGTCAAGTGGCATGGGGTAGACTAGAGATACTTGACAGCGACTTTTTCATAAACCAACAAATGCAAGAATTTGACAGCGCTTAGAAGATTTAATTCCCTGGCAACTATGCCAAAAACTTGACAGTGACTTTTTTATAAACCAACAAATATAAGAATTTGACAGCGCTACTAGGAAATTTAACTCCCAGCAACGACGCCAAAAACTTGACCGATGACTTTATATATGCTTAAAATATAAGATAAATATGGACGTAATAAATATTCAATAATTGTAAAGTCACACTTATCAACTCAAGTATACGTATCGCTGAAGTAATATAAGGCTCTAACGGAGTCCTAGATATTGATCCCACAAGGAGTAGTTTAGATTTACGGACTAAGATTAATTAAGGCATAAAGAATATTAATAAATCCTATGCTTGTTTACTGAATCTGCGACTAAGCTGTGAGGATACCGGCTCTCACTTTGGAGCACCCACGTTCCCCTCACCTGAGGGCTAACATCTACACTTCAGCACCCAAACGATAGGACCAAATTGGGGATTTTAGTCTGTCACTCTAAAATCTCCAATTCTAGACCCGATAATATTTTTTCCCTATTTATTTGCACCCAACTTTCAAGGGCTTTGACCTCCCTAAATCTTGGATGTAATCTTGACTTTAGTTGTAAAACTCAACATATTTTAACAAATTAATTGGCTAGATTGAAAGTAAATTAAGATAAAAGTGAAAAGATCATCACAATTTCTTAAACATTTTCTTGGCTTCACCAATTCAAATTACCATTTAACAAATCTCGAAAAAAGGACAAAGACAAAGAAAACTTCTCAGAACTCCTGGGGAAAACACAACAAACTCGGAATTCATATATAAAATCAAAGTCATACAAACTACAACAAGAAAATAGCTTATCTCTAATTTCTCCCAAAGAAAACTCCTCAAAGTTTCTCTGAATCTCTTCCTTTCTTTAAAACAGACAAAATTCCTCTTAGAAGTAACAAAGAGGAAGAAGTGTCTCATTTTCCCTCCACTCTTACAATCTCTCGAAGAATTCCTCACAATTGTTACACTCTATTGGAAATTCTATAAACTAACAGTAACCTCCAAGGCCTCTAGAGTCTCCCAATTTTTGGCCAAAATGTTCTTTTAAAGTTGTGGATGAGCTTTCCCAAGAGTTGACTAAGCATCCTTTCAAAATTTGGCCTTATCTAAAGCTTGAGTAGGCATAACCGTTGATCTCGCCGTCGGCGGCCTTGAGGGCACCGTTGGTGGGCTTATGAAGAATTTTATCATGTTATCTCAGGAAAAACTCGTCGTCGGCGGGGTCGAGGGTGCCTTCGGCGGCCTAGTTCAATTCTCCACATTTTGATCTTTTTCGCTCCGAATTCGCTCTTTTTTGCATCTTTTTGCATCTGTGATCAGAGGACTTTTCTAAAAATAAATTTGTAAATAAGATAAAAACTTCATTTTTTAAACCTATTTTGAATATATAAGTAATTAAAAATTAATAAAAATCACAAAATTAGTAAAATTTATTGAATTGTTCTAAATTATTTTCTAAGCACATAGGAACAATTACAATATTTTCCTAATTTTCTAAGTGAAGATATTGAATTTTAAAGCTTAAAATAATTTTTAATGGCTAAAAGATAAATTTTTTAATCACTCACTTAAAAAATTCTAATAATTCAAAGAAAAACAAAAAAAAATGAAAAATTTGTTTCTTTAGCTTCCTTAACCTTAGAGAGATTTAATAAAAATATAAAACTTAATTTTCCACATTAAAAACATTTGATAATTAATTAATGCTCCAGAAATTAAAATAATTTTAATAATTCAAAAAGTACTTAAAAAATCATGAAATTTTGTCCAAGTGGTTCTCTGGCCCAAACCTACATGCAGTAGAAATTTCAAGTGACTAGGCTTTGCCTTGGTCAAGTTATGTAATTTTCTTTGAAAAATCCTATTCTTGCATATATATATATATATATATATATATATATATTAGATTAAAATTTGAAAAATCACAGTTTCTCCTTTAATATTTCAATTGACCGTGAGGTGGAATAAAATTTCCAAAGATATTCAAATTAAATTTGATAAACTATGAAGTGATAGAGCCTAAGGGGCAAAAGTGTAATTTTAGAAATTTAGCCTTAATTAACATTTAGGCTTAATTCAAGAAAGGGAAATGGGCAATCTTTGATCCTAATTAACATATTTGGATGATTGAAAGATAAGGGATTAATTGGTAGAAACCAATCTCACTTTTTTTTAATCAAAGGATAAATTTGAAATTTCTTAGATTATTAAAATTTGTAAGTCTACCAAATTGAATGATCCTAGAAAAAGGGGTATAGATTTGGGTGTTAATAACTAACTAATTTAATGCCCCTATATGGTGTTCAAGTGAAATTCAAATGTTTTGATGATAAATTATTGTCACTTAAGAGTTAATCTCTTTCAAAATGACTAAGACATCCATCAGGATCTTAAGGGCTTGGTGGTGACTTACGCTAAATAAAATTTTGTTAAATGAAGATTAGAAAAGTGAATAAAAATTGATCACCTTTGAAACACTACAAGCCCAATTTAAAACCAAAATTGGCTAACTATCTTAATAACACTAACTTGCCCTATTAAGGGTCTTCATCTCCATAATTCTCAAATTGAATGATAAATGATAACCATCCTACTCTTAGGGATAATTGAAATATCACTATTCATTGAAAACTAGAAATATTTACAGGATGGATTAATAAGCAACATAAAAAGTTTAAATGAGCTTGTGACTTTTGACCAGGCGGTGAGGGGAAAGCATGGACCTGCCTTCTTCTCCTGACCTGTTGGATACCTCGGAGGTCTACCAAACTTGACATATTTTTCTTAATAAAATAATCCTTAATCAAACCATTAAGGACTCACCAAGATAAAATCTAGGAAACTTATTTTATTTATGCTTTACATAAAATGTCCCTACATGTATTTTAAGTTTCAGTTGGAGATGACAGGAAGACCATCTATGTACGCTTTTATAGTGATTTATGTATGCCCATATTTGGTTTCACATATTTTTTTAGTACGTAATTGTACTTACTCACCTGCATTTATAACCAACATATGAACTTGGATGCTAAACAACGATGTCACCTTGCATGAAAACCAAAATTGTTAGGATATGCACAAAACTAAAACTAAAACCAAAACCAAAACTAAAATCAACCAAGATAAAATTCACCTCCACAACATTAAAAATTGAAAACAACTCAAAATTTAATCAAAAACATCACGAAAACAAAAGCTACAATAAAGTTAAGATGTCTCTATCGGATGTTCGGGAATCCCTTGAAGGAGGTAACCTACGGTTGTTAATAAGGCTTCCCACAGTCAAAATGAAAGCATGGAACTCATTAAGTTGAGTTTAGTAAATTTATTTGAACAAAGTAAATCAAATAGAAAATAGTGGTACCGGATCAAGGGAACCGTAGGATCCTAACCGGTGTCACTCTAATCAACTTTAATATGCCCCATAATATTTAAAGAACTACATCCATAGGGCCATTTGATTTGACATAAAAACTTGACACATTATAAAACTTGAACTCGCCAAGACAAGGAGCTTGGAGCTAGAATTGTGGGCAGTGCGATCATCTACAATAGCTAAACATGTCTCCATTAGCTAACTAATTCCTTAAAAATTAAACATCCAAGCCATAGGACTTCGAGGTTGTTTGCTTATGCAACATAAATCCTCACCTTATATTTAGGCCTTTATACATCTTTGTGTACAATTTAAGCTCTAACTCGTCTTAGGATTCTGAGGTTGTTGTCCGTCATGACCTAAACCCTCACATGTTTCAGGTTATTTGTGTGCCCGTTTCACACAAATGTAAGCCCTAAACTAATTAAATTGGCAGGATGAAACACTTAAATAAATTTCTCCTCAAAACTGAAGCCAAACCATAGGATAGACTTGAAAGTCACTGAGGTTCTCCTCCAGATCCATGACATCCTCTAGTTCTTCCTCCTTTGGATTATACAATAAAATGTTCCATATTTGAGCTATTCCTATTTCACACCACTTTGTCTGATTTCATTGAAAATTCTTATCCTTTTGAACTCCTTGAGGATAATATCCCTTGATTTTTACGGAGAGTTCTTAGGTGACTTCAGTTATCAAGATGTAATTAACTATATACGTTTGCCCTTATAGGAAGCTTGTCTGAACCAAACTTAATTTAAACCCTACTTAATTCTTCGTATTAAATAGAGGATTTTGTTGGCAAATAAAATGGTTTCGCAGACCAAACAGATGTCATATATTTCTTAGTTTATTTGATCCAGCCTCATGCTCAATTCTTATGTTTTTCCTGTAGGATAGATACAAGGTTTGAGGTATAGTGCTCTTTCATTTAAACTATGAAAAATATCAGATTAGTTCGATTTCATATTTTTTCTAAACTTATATACATATGTAAATTAAAACGTTCTTCCGAAGCGGGCGATGGGATTTTGATTCCAGCAGCCGACAGCTTCCAACGGGCAACTCCACAACCTAAAATAGTGCCGACAAGAACCATGTTGTGCTCATGAATCCATGGTTGACCAAGTAAAGCATTAAAAGAGGTCTCGACGTCGATGATATGGAATTTAGTAGTTGTTACTACTTCTTCAGCTTTCATTAATAGTGTAATCGATCCAAGGGCTCTTTCTCCTTTCTGGTTCACTCCTCTTAAAATAATTTTATCAGTTGTAAGCTCTTGAGCTTCAATATCTAAAAATGTTAGTGTTTGTAGACTCATTAAGTTAACTGACACTCCCAGATCTACCAAAACTCTGGACAATAAAAATCTGCCAATGATTACAGAGATGTAGAGCTGTTGGTTGTGGTCAGTAGTACCGAGCAACAAGTCTTCACCTGTAAAGGTTATCTTAGGTTATTTTTTAAAGTGAAAACTTCATCCGAGGATGTGCAAGCCAACAAATCTAAGAAAATCTCTGGGTCAAGCAAGGCTATGACGAGAGACTCTGTCATCTCCTTTGATAGGATCAGAACATCGTAGATGCTTAATTTGGTCGATAACCTATTAAGGTGAGCTGGCACGTTATAATCTACTTTATATAATCATCTGATCTTAACTTAGCTACGAGGTTCATCCACTGATAGAGGTGGAGGTAGGACTTCTTTAGTTACTATTTTTTTCATTTATCTACGAGAGCTAACCTAGAGGATAACACTTTCTCGCTCCTTAGGTTTATTTCTGTAACTTCTTCTCCTTCTTGCAATGTTGTAGGTAAATTTTTTGTTGCTTCTTTTTCATCAGAGAGATCCAAATTAATGGTGAGTCATGTGCCATTAGCTTGAGGAATTTCTCCTCAATCCAGATGCTATCGTAAGTGGTATCGTTGATATCTTCTTTTTTCTGGTTAACATGCTCATCAGACATGTGTACAATTTGAGGATCGGTTTGGGAATCGAAATCCAAGTTAGATTGGAAAAAGTTAGTTAAGTTATCACTAGAAATAGTTAAAATGTAGCCGAAATCATAATAATTATATTCATAGTACACCGGTGGGGCTAAAAGATAATCATACATGGTCAAGGGTTTGAGGACTTTCTTCCCCAAATCTGAGACAACTAAACTAGCAGAGGCATCCCCTATCCTACCCTTCACACTATCAGTCTTCATGATGTCATTCTTCTCTTTCTCTTGTGGTTGCGACAATTTCTCTGGTGAAATCTTCACTCTGGGCTGAGTTGTCCTTATACTCAAAACAATTGTTTGTACTGAAGTAGTCTGAAACTAATCCAATATCTTTAAGGATGACTTGCTCCAAACTGTACTACATCAATCTTTCTCTAAATATGGATCTATCAGAGAGATCAACTTGGTTGAAATCATATTTACATATCCCTTTTCAGGTTCTTTTAAATACTCTTACGAGATTGTTATATTCCCTTCTTTAACATTTTTCTTCAGCAAATCTTTGAAGATGAAACATTCCTCTATAGTATGTCCAAGCATTCTGTGGTATGGGCAATAATTGGGCTGATCTTTCTTATCAACTTCCTCAGGTTTCCTTGGATTTGACAATCTGAACTTAGGCTTCTTCATGAGACTCCTTAACATTTTAGGTACAATTTCATCTTTGAAGGAATATACTGCTTTCTTTCATTCCGCAATGGTCAGAACCTTCTTATTTTTTATTTGATGGCTATGGTCATAAAGTTATGCTCCTTGCTGAGCATGTTATGATGATGACTGGAAACTTTGATGAGAATGTTCTGCCTATATCTTCATTGGTTGATTTCCCTTATCATCAGTTGCCACTGTTCCGAACTTCTTCTCAAATATTCAGGTTGCTCTGATTTTTTTTCTTTTCTCCTAAGAATCCATGTGTTTAACTTCCTCTTGCAGATTACTGGATTTGCTGAGTAGATTCTCAAAGGACTTGTTGATGAGTCCCATTACCATGAAAGATATTGGCCCATGGATGCTTTTTAGTAGGGCCTCAATCGCATGATGTTCCTCTAGCTGAGGTTCACATTTCATGTTAAGGTTCCTCCACCTCAAGCTATAATCTACTAGAGTTTTATTAGGCTTTTTCCTTTCTACAATAAGAACTACTATAGAAACATGATGTTGTGGTACAAAAAATCTCTTTACGAATAGTTGTTCTAACTCAGCAAATGTCTTCACTAATCCGTTGGGCAAACTCGGCATACCAATCAAATGCTATTCATGATAGGCTGCTGACAAACTGACAGAAAAGCAAGGCTTCGTTACCTCTGATATCACCACGACGACTCAAAAATTTGATATGTGCTATATGGGATTTCCAGTCCCATCAAATATCATAAAGTTTGGTGACACAAAACCCATAAGGTAGGGTACGACATCAAACTTCTCTGGGTAGGGTCTACCCTTTAGAATCATTGAACCACCCTTAAATTGGGGCTAAGGCCTCCTGAAATTGTTCAACCATTTTCTTAAATTCTTTTTATAGTATGATGCTTGGTGGGGAATCCTTTTTTTATTGATCATCTATGTTTACCGAGGCAACTACACTCTTTTCATCTATATTGTGAACAATATCTGGCTGATTGAATTTTGGAGAAGCTAATTGTTGTGCCTGGGACTATCCATGAAATATAGCCATGTCAGCTATGGAAGTGGCCATCTCTTCCAACCTTTTCTCTATTTGGCTGATTTACTCATCCCTTAGTTGAACAATCTTATGCAGATCATCTACGATGTTCCCTTAAATGAGAGGCTGGGTGTCGCGCGTAGATGCAATGACTCTAGTTTTGATGACATAAATATCTATGAAGTCTTCATCAAGAAAGTCATTAAGGCCAATATCTTCATCATCATCATAAACGAAAACCCCATGTTCTTGGGCTAACTCAAAAATCTAAACCCTGAGCTTCTAAACCTTTTCTTCGATTATTGATTCTTGTACCATCTTATGATTTGGGGGACTCTATTGAACATCCTCCATTTTTTCATCCAAGTTGGTTGCAATAGCTGCGATGATGTTGGATACTTTGGACCCTTACTTCATTCCTTGATCCTACCCTACAAGCTCACTGAATCATATTGGTATAAAAACCTTAGGTACTCATACTATTTTCTTTGAAAGTGATGTCTTGAGACAGAGTGTCTCAACAGAGGCATCAACATGTCGAAGAGAGGTATGCTCCCCATGGTGCAGACCACCGGGTAATTTCTTCATTGTTTCCTTAAAAACTCTAAAAACATCCTTATGACTAGTAACCGGTAGAGTTCTCAGACCCAGACATGACTTAACCGGTCAATGACCTGCAGTTCTCAGAGCAGTGGTAGTAGAATCAGTGGTAATGATGGTAGGATTAATTCTGCTTCCCAGGTGGAACCTAACGGGAATGCGAACAAACAAAGTTTCAGTTGATCTTTGAGATCGTCTTGCAGATTTGACATATCATAGAATTTTTGTCTTCATGTGAGGGGATACTGCACATTCCACTCATTTAAGTAACTTACTGATTGAATAACCCTTTTTGATAGCTAGTATCTAGAATATTGTACTGACTCGGGTTATAAAAGTAGGTTTTATCCTCTCTCCACCATGCCCATGAGGTAAGGGTAAAGCACCAGCAATCTTTTGTATACTTTTGTACCCATATGAGTCCATTAAAGACATTTCTTCAGAAATCTCAACTTTAGTATCCCTACAAACTTTCAGCTGTGGTTTCTTCTATATGACTGAGTTAATGGTGTAGTTTTCAAACTCGATCCAGTTTCAAACACTAATGGTGGGATGGTGAATCCTTTGGTTTAATCTTCAGTGATTATAACCTCTTTTCTTTTAGTGGAAACGGGAACGACATATTTTACAGGTTTCATGGTGGCAGTACTCCTTATTTTTATGTAGGAAGGGAAATCTTGAGGACAGTTTAGGCTGAACTCAGTTGACGGCTCCTGAACTTCTGGAGTGGTAACTTTCATTATGACAAAGGAAAACTTTCAGAGCACGACTTCAAGTTCATCAAATCTGATTCCAAACTTGATGGTGAGGGCGACATTGCGTGCATTTCTGCTCATTGCCACGTTGCAAGAGAAAGTTAGTAACAGGAACACCATTGCAGTAACTTGAAAAAGAGAGCTCTTGGGTTAGTTATTTGGTCAATACCTTGTGATTCTAGTTTGAGCACTTAAAATTAACAAAGGTAGATCTGTAGACTAGGCAAGTGTTTATTTTAATTTTAGTTTCTGAAAAATACTTTAGAATTTAGTAAAGGTAAATTTGAAAATAAGAGAATTTTATTTAATTATTTAAAAAAGGTTTTAAAGAGCAAACACAGAATGACACAATTCAATTTAATTTGCAAAATAACAAACTAAACTCGAAAGGGCACAGAAATAAACTTAAATATTAGGACCCCGTGCGGGACTAACTTCATAATGCATATCGCCTAGGCGGAACTTGTCCACCAACACACGTATTGGGGGTTCAACCCCACACAAAGGTTAAAATTCTTAATGAACTCTTGAACCTCTCCATTTAAAGATGATTGAATAGACGGTCCTGAAGTCTAACAGAGTTAACCGTACTTACCCAAAAAAGAACTGGGTGAAGCATGCCAAAGGAAGAAAGGGAATTTGGTCCATAAGGGATAAGGAAACATTACTGATGTATGAAGAAAATATTCCCTGATTTGAATAGAGAGAGAACCACATCACCAACGATGTCGCTAGAAGTTGGACTGCTCTAAAAAGTTGAGTTGCATATTGGAAGCTGTCGGTAGCCGAAATCTCAATCTTGTCTCCCACTTCGGAATGACATTTAATTTCTATACATACTTGAGTTTGGAAAAATATGAAATCAAACCAATCCCATGTCTTTCATAGTTCAAATGAAATAGCACTACACCTCATACTATATATCTATCCAAAAAGATAAACACAAGACTTGACGGTGAGGTTCGATCAACTAAACTAAGAAATATATGACATCCGTTTGGTCTGTAAAACCATTTTATTATAAGCCAACAAGTTCCCTTATTTAATATGAAAAATTAAATAGGGTTTATAATAAGCTGGGTTCTTTAAGGTTTTTTATAAAGGCAAGCTATTATAGTTAATTACATCTTAGATAATTGAAGTTACCTAAGAAAACTCTCGATAAAAATTAGGGATATTGTCTTGAAGAATTTCAAAGGGTAGGATTTTTCATAGAGATCGGACAAGGACGTGTGAAATGGGAATGGCTTTAAATTTGAAATATTTTATTTTTGGAATCTAAAGGAAGAAGAACTAGGGATGTCACAGATCCTCAGAAGAACCTTAGTGACTTCTCTGTCTATCTTATGATTTGGTTTCAATTTAGAGGAGAAATATCTAAGTGTTTCATTCTAGCTGTTTTTTATTAATTAGGGCTTATATTCGCGTGAAACGATCACACAAATAGCCTGGTAAATGTGAAGATTTAGGTTGTGACGAACGACAACCTCAGAATCCCAAAACAGGTTAGGGCTTATATTGTGTGACAGAGCTATGCAAAAGCTTAAAGGAATGTTGAGGATTTATGTTGCACTATGCGAACAACCATAAAGTTTTATGGTTTGCTGTTAAATTCTAAAGAATGATTTAGTTGGTGTAGATAAGTTTTGCTGTTAAAGATGGTTGTGTTGCCTACGATGCTAACTTCAAGCTTCTCGTCGTGGCGAGTTTAAGTTTTCTAATGTGTCAAGTATTGATGTCAAATAAAATGTTTCCTAAGGTTATGTTTATTTAAATATTATTGGAAATATTAAAGTTGATTAGAGCGATGTTGTTTAGGATCTACGGTTCCCTCATTCCGACACCACCATTTTTATTGAGATTCACCTAGTCCAAAAAAATTTACTAAACCCAACTTAATGAGTTTCATACTTTCATTTAAACCATTGGAAATCTCGTTAGCAACCGTAGGTTACCTCCTCCGAGGGATTCCTGACTATCTGACAAAGACATTTTAATTTAGTTGCAAATTTTATTTTTGTTTTATTTGTGATTAAATTTTGAGTTGTCTTATATTTTGACTGTTGTGGTGGTGAAGTTGATATTTTTTAATTTTTAGTTTTGGTTTTGACATGCAGGTTGACCTTAAGCATACAAGCAAGAAACAAGAGGTACAAAAAAGTAAATGCAATAATTTAAAAGCATACCTGTCGATTCTTTCTGCTCCTCCACCTAAAAGGTTAGCTTTGACAAAATGTGTATAATTTTGCAAGGAACTCAAATTGCAGGAGTAGATGAAAGTATAGCTACCAAAGCCCAAGTTATGACTTCATTAAGTCTCGAAAGATCTTAGTGGATGATTTTAAAGCAAAGTACAACATGTTAAATTTTCCCTTTAAAATATTTAAGAGATTTCAAAGTGCTCGGAGCATGACCTTGATCCACTTTGAAGATTTCATGAAATATTTCAAGTTCATTTTGAACTTATCATATCATTTTATAAATCATTCAATCTTAAGCTATGGTTAGCCCATTGCTCAAGAAAACTTGATGTTTTATTTATTCCAAGGTTAGGACACTCGATATTTCATTTAAGAGTTATGCAGGTAGGTGCCCTAAAGAAAATTTAAGTGAGTAAAGGTTCTGATTTCCACTGTTAAAATCGGGCTTGTAGTGTAAAAAGGTGTTAGTCATCAATCATTTTATCTTTTAAATCTGATCAAATGAGTTAAAATGTCAAACCTAGGTCACTACCAAGACCTAAACAATCACAATAGGTGAAATGATGACTAGCAGAATTTTGATTTAAATGACATGCATTCTCATCAAAAGATAACATTGTCATCAATTATACGCTTAAAATTAATAAAGTATTATCTTTCTAACTCGAACCCATCACTTGAGAATCGTTTAATTTTGATTGACTTCCAAGTCATGAAAATCAAGGAAATTACAATTTTGTTCTTATTGTAGAAAAGGTGGCAAGTGTGTTTCTACCTTTTAATCCAATTGTATTTCAATCATCCAAACATGCTCATTAGAATCAAGATTTCTCCTTTTCCCTTCGATTAATCCTAAATCTTGATTGAGGCACCAAAATCTAAAGTTACCCCTTTGCCTTTGGGCTCTTCACCTCATAACTCATTAATCAAAATTCAAATTAGTTTGCGAATTTAGAGTGTCTTATATATGGACCAATTAAGGATTTAGAGGAGAAAATATGGTTTTTCAAAACTTAATTTAATTTAAATAATTATTTAAATTTAAAAGGTAGTATATTCAAAGTTGATTTATTTAACTATCCAAAATAAAATTTCTTATTCATGACAAAATTACTATAGGTCCCTTTAGGTCAGAGAAAAAATTAGACCAAATTCCATCATTTTTTTGAATTAAACCCTTATGATTATTATTTGATAACGAATCAATCTTAATGATTCAATTAAATGAAAAATAATGTTTAATTTACAAAAATTATCATTTTCTTTTTTATTAAATCTCTTTGAGTTCAGACAATTCAGAGAAACAAATTTTGTGTTTTTGTGATTTTTAATTAATATATTATAATTAATTTATTCGAGGAATAAGGAAAATACATTTTTAAGCTTTTAAATTTTATTTTAACTTAGAAAAATTAGGAAAAATATCATAATGAGTTCTAAGTGACCAATGAATAATTTTGGGATTATTAATTACTTTTAATTATTAAATTTTCAAAATAAAGCTCAAATATCAAGTATTTTCCAAAAAATAAATTTTATTTTCCTAAGTGACACTGATCACAAGGAACTCAGAAGAATACTTTTCATAATTTTTTCAAGTGTATTTT
The DNA here is from genome assembly GCA_003013225.1 of Phalaenopsis aphrodite. Taxonomy (NCBI): domain Eukaryota; kingdom Viridiplantae; phylum Streptophyta; class Magnoliopsida; order Asparagales; family Orchidaceae; genus Phalaenopsis; species Phalaenopsis aphrodite. Next base: position 480,453 of record NEWO01000084.1, read on the forward strand.
TTTAGTATAATTATTTTTGTGTAAAAACAAAAGGTTTCTTAGAAAATCAACTTTAGTTCTTAAACTTAGTTAAACAAGTTTTAAATTTTTAAAGTGTGCAAGCATGATTTTTACTCACAGTGTCAAATTGATTTTGTTAATTTTCAATTAGTATTGAATTTACATAATTTAAAGCATGATATATACATTTAACTAACTATAGAATTGTATAAAGTAATTCAAATCATCACGACATTTTTCTTAAACTTTTCTAACCATAAGAAGCCTACTAAAATTTATCCCATACTTTTCCAAGTGGTATTCTAATTTATATAATTAAAATAAGCCAAAATAGTCATACTAGCTTGAAAATTAAAGTTATAGACACAAAGATGACTTCTGACCTTGAAAAAATCAGAGGACATAGCCTCTATCATGAGGAACAAACACTCAAAATTTCAAGTCATGGTGAGAAATGCTTGATTATATTGAATTATAGTACTCTAGAGAGTATTTAATTCAATAAAAATCAGATAGTCATCAAATAATTTTGATTTTTAATCCACATTATTTTCTTTTGTTCACTGAGCAAGAGAATATTTTAATTTATTTTTTTTTTCTACAGAAAGATATGGATTTTTGAATTTCAGGCATTTAAATAAATCCCTAAAATCCATATTTTTCTACTTAGACACGCGGGGCAACCTCAACCTTCTCAGCTCCAAAGTCTCCATGCGGCGGATCGGATGACATCCGTTAATCAACCCTAGGTGGCTTAACTCGTGATTCGTTCACTCTAAAACCTTATGATATCAAGTAGACTCAACCAAATCACATGGGATTTATTCCTAAACCTTTACCTACTCAAGAAGAACATATCTATATGGATTTTAAAGTATGAAATATAGTAAATACATATGGAGAATCAAAATAAGCTTGGATGGTTGATGAGCTTCAATATCATTGTCTGAGAGGGGAGACCACATTCAAATGGTTGTGGCAGCTTCAAATAGACCTAACAAACATCCAAATAAAGTCCTAAGCCATGATGAATTGTTTATATATGATTTTGATCAAGCTCAAATATATGTTTTGATCTAGAGCTACGTTAGAGGCTGTTTAGGATGGGGCTTTTATGGGGAATCAACTCCTCTCACTGTGGGAATGGTGTGTGCACTGTTAATTAAAGTTTGGTGGACTATGGAGGTGCGAAGAAATCTGTCCTAATTTTGGGGCAAATTTTTGTGAAGAAATTGGCCCTCTAGGTTGGCTGTAAGTGGCTTAGAGCAAGGGGATTGGACTCAGGATAGTTTGGAAAGCCTCTGGTGAGATTTTGATAGAGTTTCCCCAAGGATTTAAAATCTCCCTTATTTGACCATGGAGGAGTCAATTTAAAGCCATGGCTACCTGGTGGAGCTCAGAGGGGTTTGATGGGTGTTAAAGCTTGCTCATGTGGAGGGAGTAAAAGCACAAGCACCCAATTGGTGTGAGCCAAGTCAAGGATTTCAAATTTTGGGCTCTAGCCATTTAGGGATCATTTGGGGTGACTGTTTTTGGTGGCTGAGGTGGTGACTGTCCAGGGTCTGGTCACCTCTGAGCTCAAGAAGGTTAGAGGGTGGCTAGTTATGATTAACTCCTAAGGGTAAGCAATGATGGTAAAGATAGTTCAAATTTATGCCAAATATGAGGTGCAATCCCTTAAATCAAGCAATCATTGCTCCATAGCTCATCAAGGTTGGGTTAGGTGAGTCTAGCCTGATCACTAGGGTGGGCTTGGTGGCTTGAGTGGTCCTTGATAGGCCAATTTGGCATGGCTTAATCAATTTAGGTGCATGGGTTCAATTTGGGTTAATTTATCTTGAAGTTGGGTTTAGGTTAGGCTAGCCATGACATTGAGCCCAATTGATTGATCAATTTTCTGAAGATGATTGTCATGATGGGTTTAAAAAGATTTATAGTGATTTTGAACTGATTTAGAGGTTCAATTTGAGAAATTTTGGGCATTCAATAAATTTGGGGATGTTTGGTTAACCTTGGGTTTAGGTTTAGCTAGAGTTGGGTTAAGTCCAAATTAGGAGTTTCAAATGGTTTAAGGGAAATTCATTAAGAGTTATTAACATTAATTGGGATCAAATCTTTGGGTTAGGTCATTCAATTTGGTAGAATTTGGGCACATTGCTAAATTGGGGCAAATTTTTGAATTTTGGGGTCGAAATTGAGAGAAACTGAAGCTTAATCAAGGTCAATTGAGGCTTCAATTTGGTGTGTAAAGATGTTTCAAGGAGTTTATGATGCATAATTTGAGCAATTGGAAAGATTTGGGGGTTCAATTGTGTGGGATTTTTGTTTTAGGCCAAATTGGGGCTTTTTGATTTGGGTTGAAATTGGATTCAAATGAAGGTCAATCAGACTTGGATTTGTTTTTAATTGAGCTCTATCATGATGAATTTTAATTTAAAATTGAAATTTTGCGGAATGGGGTCAAATTGATGGACATTTAGGGTTAATTTGTGGAAATTTGACCTTTAAGGGAAATTTGAGGCTTTTGGTCAAAGTTGGTCATATTGATCAAATTTAGTTTTAAGTATATTAATTTTAAGTATATTTGAGATGATTTTGATGATTTTGGGAAAGTTTGGGCCACCAAGCATATTTTTGTAATTCTGGCAAATTTGGGGGTATTTTGGTGATTTTGGGAAGTTTTGGCCAATTTTGGTAGTTTCAAAGGGTTTGAGATGACTTTTGGACAAACATGAGCAGTTTGGGTAATTTTATGAAATTTGGTAAAATTTGGGTAGATTTGGGAGCAAATGGCTAAGTTTGGTATTTTAGTGAAAGTAAGGTGACAACTATCCTATTTGAGCCATGGACCAATGGAATCTCCATTGGGTTCTCTATTTCATGGTCTTGGCTAGACTTTAGGCTAGGGCTAGTGGGTCTACGGGACCATCTACAGGACTCTCCCAAAAGATCAAGCGATCAAAGTCAACTAGTTTGGGTTTACAGTTATGAGTGAATATGAGTAAATGTGAGTGTAAGTGTGTGAACTAGCTCTAGACTAGCGCTTAAGGTCAATCCAAATGCCAACCAGCCGTATGGGGACTTCCCTTGAGCTCCCCCATATTGACTGCACCTACCAAGTGTTAGAGGTTAGGACTAATATGTGGAACTTCAAGTTGAGCAAAGAAGATTTTAGAAATTTTAATTGTGAGGGTTCCTTTTATAGTCATCTAGGAATAGTCAACAGGGAAGTCCTATGGCTAGACCCTAGGCTACTAAAGAGGAGAAATATAGACCTCATCCAAAAGTGAGGTCAACAGCGGACACTAACATATTTGGATATTTGCACTCATGGGCTTACAACTGATAAAATGATGTGAAGAGGATTTAACTAGAAGGGAGAAAGAGCCCTTAGATTGATTACACTATTAATGAATATTAGGGAATTAACAACAACCAAAAAAATTTCACATCATCAATGTAGAGACCTCTTTTAATGCTCTGCTTGTACGACCATAGATTCATGAGCATAATATGGTTTCGTCATCTTTACACCAATGCATCAAGTATTTTAAAGAAGGTCAAGAACGTTGCTTTAAGGGAGATTTACAACCACTTTCAGTTCATGAAGTAGGCATCCATGAAGATGCCACCTTCTATGCACCTCCAAAGAAGAATGCCTTTTCTCGTGAAATTGTGGCAATTGAAGCGCGATTCAGAAGTATCACAAAGAAGAGGCCATTTAATTCCACTTCAACAATCTACCAAATTTTTTTTTACAAAGAGCTGGTATAGGTTATTTTAGCCCATACACCCGAGATAGAGGCCAGGGACGTGGACGAGGGAGAACCAAAATGATTGTTAAATGGACTTGGTCAACCATCAACATCGACATGGATGAAAGTTAGGATGAATAAAATTCTGAGGATGAAATGATGATGATAAAATAGAAGAAATCTTAAAATGAAATTTCCTTGCAAGATGTGGAGAAAGATGAATATGAGTCGATGTGTGCTCCCATCAACCACTATGTGAATGTCATGACCCTTACTCCAATCAACCATCAAAAGGTTGAGAGTTTAGAGGTCAAGGAAGTCCGTAGTGTTGGTTTAAAGTCGATCAATTTTTATGGTGATTCTTCTCCTACTAGTTTTGAAAATAATGTAAATTTAGAAGAGGATTCAAATGAATTAATGGAATTACCTTTTCATTACTTTTTTCCTTGTCTACAAAAGCTAATTTAATAGGGATATGTGACAAAACATATGTCAAAAGATAAGCTACAACTTTTTGAGAAATTATGGATTATTAAATGTGGAACTCCTAACTTGAAAGAGGGTATCAGATTTGGTACAGTAGGACCAGTCCATGACTCAGAATTTGCATGATTGTGACTAGCGAATTGGAAGAGAATTGCCTTAATGTAGATGATAACTCTGAAGATCAGTTAAAAGGTGATGCCCCACCTAAAATTGAAGAAGAAATTAAGTCAACAGTAGATGAATTAAAACAAATCAACCTCGGGACTGAAGAGCAGCCCCAACCAACCTTTATATGTTCTCTACTCAATAAGGAAGAATCTAAAGAATTTATAAATTTATTATTAGAATTTAAAGACTGTTTTTCCTAGAGTTATGCTAAAGTTCAAGGGCTGTCAGCAAAAGTTATAGTTTATAAACTCGGGTGGACAAAAATATGACCCCAGGAAAACAAGCTCCCAGGAGAATGCGTCTCGAGATAGAGCAACAAGTCATTGACGAGGTGAAGAAGTTAATAGATGCTAACTTTATAAAAGAAGAGCAATATCCCACATGGTCAGCCAATATCATACCAGTTAAGAAGAAAAATGAACAAATCCGTTTATGTATCGACTTCAGCGATTTAAACAATGAATGTCAAAAAGATGAGTTTCCATTTCTAATACTAAAATTAATGGTAGACATCGCATAGACACATGAGATTTTCTCTTGCATGGATGGATCTTTCAGATAAAACCAAATTAATATGGCTCCAAAAGATACAGCTCTTACAGCTTTCAGGACAACAATTGGGATCTTTTGCTACACATTGATGCCATTCGAGTTAAAGAATGTCGGAGCAACATATCAATGAGCTATGATGATAATTTTTGACGAACTCATTCATAACCAAGTGGAGTGCTACGTGGACGTTTTGTTCATCAAGAGCAAACAAAAAATAGACCATATGTATGACTTGAGGATCATGTTTGAACGATTACCACATTATAATCTTATGATGAATCACTTTAAGTGCACCATCTGAGCACATCTGAGAAATTCTAGGATTCATTGTCTGTCATCGAAAAATCCAGATTGACCCAGCTAAGATTAAAGTTATCTTGGGAATGCCTCCTCCTAAAACCTTGAAACTACTACACTCTTTCCAAGGAAAGTTGGCATATCTGAGACACTTTAATTATAATCACTCAGGTAAGTGTTAGCCCTTCTCAGCATTAATTAAAAATGATGTTAAATTTATTTGAGAAAAGAAATGCGAGCAGGCCTTTTAGAACGTTAAGCAATATTTAATGACACCCCCTATTCTAGCAGCCTCTATCCCATGAAAATCTACTTTATACTGTGACCTTAGACAACTCCCTCGGAGCCCTTTTAGCTCAAGTTAATGATGAGGGTAAGGAAAATGCACACTACTACTTGAGTCGTCGTTAAATACCGATGGAAGTAAAGTGTTTGCCTATTGAGAAGCATTGTCTAGCTTTAATTTTTGCTACCCAAAAGCTTAGACATTACATGCTTTCTCATATGTCTACCCTTTTTTCAAAAGTTAATTCATTGCAATATTTGACGACCCGACCAAGACTTTCCGGAAGTCTAGCAAGGTGGTCACTGATTTTATTGCAATTTAATATAATTTTTGTTCCACTCCACGCTATGATGGGACAGATTTTATCATATTTCCCGGTAGCATACCCACTTCCCGGACGGTCTCTGGTAAACGATGAATTTCTAGATGAACAGATTCTACAAATAGAATTGCCCAGTGCCGAATAATGGGAAATGTGCTTCGATTGAGTATTTTCAGCCAGAAAAGACAAAGGATCAGAAACGATTAAACCAGGCAAGGTAGGAATTAGACTTATTTTCATCACGCCAGATAAGGGTACGTTGAGATTCTCTTATAACCTGATAAAGCCGTACATAAACAACGATGCAAAATAGGAAGCATTGATTACTAGATTGGAATTGGCAATATCGATGGATATAACGGACATCATCATCTATGGCGACTCAAAACTCATCATCCAACAAGTTTTCAGATAGTATAATATTTTAAAGCCAAGGCTACCAGAATACCAATAGTACACAATGAAGCTACTTGAAAAGATCCATAATGTGACTCTCCACCAGATTCCTCAAAGGGATAACACCCATGCGGACACTCTAGCAAAACTTGCCAAGGAACTGACATGTCTAATAGAAGATTCCATTGACATTATAAGGCAAGGATGTCAGGTTCTATCTCGTTTCAACCTTGACAACTTACACAAACTCAAAAAAGAAGAAGGAATGGTGATTCCAGTTTTTGATATCAACGAAGGTTGGTGCAAGCCATTAATAGAATATTTACAAACTGGAAAGCTACCAGAAGACAAGTATAAAGCATACCACATCACAAGAAGAGCTATGTCATATGTTCTAGTGGGTGATGTCATCTATAGAAGGACATTCGATCAAATGTGGCTGTGATGTCTAAGAAGAGCCGAAGCTCAGAATATTGTCAAAGAAGTGCATGTCGGATTTTGTGGAGATCAGTGACTAGGGCCAAAGATGAAAATGAAGATTAAAAGACTCGGGTATTATTGGCCAGCAATGATATTCAATTGCATGGATACAACTAGAAGGTGTGACCTTTACCAAGTGCATGGGATAGTCTTACACCAACCTTCAAATGTGCTACATCCAACTGTTCCCTCGTGGCCATTCAAATGTCGAGGCACATATATAATAGGTCTGATAGACCTTCCATCCTCTAAGGGACATAGAGTTAATCTTGTCACTACAAACTACTTCTTCATGTAGGTAGAGGCAATGTCGTTATGAGAGGTAACAACACAACATGTTCTGCAGTTTTACAAAAGTCAAATAGTCCAATTTTTTGGTATACCGTGCAGAGTGATTTCTTACAATGGGATAGCCTTAAAAAGCACAATGATCAACAACTTCATCAAAAGACAAGGGATAGACTGAAGATACTCTTCAATTTACTATCCTATGGTAAACAGACTAGCTAAGGCCTTCAATAAGATGTTTGTGCGAATCTTAAATAAGACATTGGATGAAAACAAAAGAGATTGGATTAATAAACTATTAAAATCTTTGTGGACCTACCGAAAAATGTTCAGTACTCCAACTCAATGTACACCCTACGCACTTGTGTATGGGTCTGAGGTCATATTGTCGCAGGATGTTCAGACATAGTCTCTTAAAGTCGTCGTTGCCAACCAAATCACAATTGAAGAAAGTGCCAAACTCAGACATGAAGAATTAGAGAGTCTCGAGGGAAAACAACTAGAAGCACAAAAACATTTTAAAGTCTACCATGTTAGGATGGTGCAGGCTCATGACAAATTGGTTCGCCCGAGGGCGTTTAAAGTTAGTGACCTTTTTCTCATTCCCAAAAGACCTATCCTTGCACACGACAAAAAAGGTGAAAATTTTGAACCAACCTGAGAGGGATCATTCATCATAGAGGAAGTTTACTTAAGAGGATCTTACCAGCTAGTGGATTTTCAAGGTGAAAGACCTATGCTGCTGGTCAATGGCCACTATTTGAAGACATACTACCCGACGTGATGTTGCATGAAATTAACTTTCTAGGGTTATTTATTTTTCTAAGCATCTGTGACTGGATCCAAAATTTTGTAATAAAATTAACCGTAATAAAATGAAAATTTTGGAATTTGTTGACTTTAATTTCTTGCTATTATCTCTAATTTTGAAATTCTATTAAAGTAAAATAAAAAAAATAAGAAAATTGCACCTATAAAAATTAAAACTTGTGTTTAATAATTGCATCATTTTTTGTTCTTGTTCGAGCTGAATTTCAGTGCACTAATATTTTTTGTCTTTTACAGAAAAATGTCAGGACGTAAGCTGATTTTTGCCTTTAAGATGGCATCAATCTTGCTTTGAGCAGAGAAAGGGCAGCTCAAGGTGGCATCATAGATTTTGACTTAGAGTTCGGTCAAGTTAACGTAAACTACGAGGGTCCCCAGATAGAAATAGTCAAACGCCAAGAGAAAGAAGTAATATCAGCACTGTTGAGGATTCGTACTAAAGAAGACTCCTCACTAAAGAGGAAGAAAGTGTTTGCACAAAAAATCTAATTGAAGGTACTAGTCGTTTACCATCCATGATAACTGTGCCAACACGATATATAATCGGTGTTGATGATGAAAGAATGTTGGATGCAACGCTAAGAAGAACACAATGCAGAAATGCCAATCACTATAAACAAAGAGCTTTTCTACTTGAAGAAAAGAGATTCCAAAAAGAGGCTAAAAATTTACTCAACCCAATTTCTGAGGGGAAGTTTGATGATCCTTGCATGTAAGAGACTTCTACTTGTCCACCTGTTATGGAGGACAAACCAGACTTTACTACAGAGAAGATACAATCAAAGATTTCAAATGACGTTACAATGTTGCGGTTCTCATACAAACATCAACTGTAGGAGCTTTTATGAAGTGCTTCACATGCAATGTCCTTCACTCGGATCATTGCACTTCTTTTAAGGAGTTCATAACCATTGAAAAGGAATGCCAGGAGATAGCTTACCAGGACAATGTTTCATACATTCCATTAGCTTTAGAGCTAAGTCAGACATGGGATCCTACAGATGTGGAGATGAGGGAGCCGCCTCGACGATCTCAAAGGATCCCCACTATAGAATTGGAAAGGATAAATAGAGTTTAGAAGCAAGAATTTGAATTATACAAGGAAATACAAGGAAATTTTGTCAACAATTTGGAGGGCCTGGACCTGTATACAGGATTTTTCTTTAAAAATGATGAAAGGAGATCTAGACTGCATTTTTCAACTGAGGGATAGAGGTCAAGCTGGTTCGCTAATAGAGAGAAGTTATTTAGAACCACAAAAGTGGATGTGCAGAAAAGGCAGAATAACCATCTGTTGTGGTTGTTGCTACAATTTCACCAAATATTAGCAAGGGAACCCCCCAGAAATCTTAAGAAACGATGAGGTGGATCCTATGGCTTCTGAGATAAAGAGGATGATCAAAATGATAGTTAGATAGTGTATATTACCAGTCGATTGCATTCCCAAAAGTTGTATAATAAACATCTATGATAAAGGAGATTATTTTCCCCCACACATAGATCATCATGATTTTGTAAGGCCCTTCAGCACGGTGTTCTTCATGAGTAAAATAAATATTCTCTTTGGAAAAGAAATCAATGTTATTGACCTCGGGGAGTTCAGAGAATTTGTCGAGATTCCGCTACAGATGGGTTCAATCTTAAGGGTAATGGAGTAGACTTAGCCAAACACTGCATTTCGGGAGTATGACACTGTAGAGTGTCTATGACATTCAAATGAATGGACGAAATTAAAGTACCGCATGGGTTCTTTCTAGATCCAGAGTTAGAGGATTTGTACGCGTACGTGCAATGAGTTGGTTGCACCTCTAAGCACACGTAAAAGGAATTCATGTCCTGGATCGTGTTTTAGTAGGTTAGCTTGACCAAGAGCTTGTCCCATAGAGGACAGATAGAAAATTTTTTTCACCATTTGACTTGCGTTAGAACATCATATATGATATGTGCTCAACATGTGATTTTTCCTACGTATTAATGCTTCAACATGTATTCAGCTAGAACACTTGTTTGAATCATATTTAATGAAGTTTTATTCAGATTTCAACAAATCTGTCAAATTGCCCTTTTTGTGTGATTAATAAAGAGCCATGGAACCATACGTTGGTTTTGAATTATAATGAATGTAGAACTATATAACAAAAGTTTAATATTAAAATTTAAACATGTTTTTAAAAACCAAACAACCAAAATTAAATTTTGAAAATATACTTTGATAATTAAATGTGATAAATCAACAAGAAAAGAAAATGTTCAGTTTTTTTGAGTTTGTCTCTCTCAAGTTTGAGATTTCTTACACTTCGCTTGCGCAACACAACTATCTTGATCTGCACCAATTTCCTAACATCCTTTGAAGTTTCACACTTTACACAAAATCTTACAAATTTTCCTCACCAATGTTAAACTTAAGATACCGCATGTCAATGAGCATAACATTGCAAAGTTTTTGCACTCTTTGCATGTTACTCTCGAGGTTAGTATCGGGATTAATACTTTTTCGATCAGCTCTTGGGTTTGATGTGAGACATCAAGTTTTCCTTCCCAATCTCAAATTTTGGCTACCTCTTGGGTTGGATGTGGGTCATCAAGCTTTCCTCCCCAATGTAGTGAAATACTTTTACGATCAGCTCTTGAGTTGGATGTGAGTCATTGAGATTTCCTTCTCAATCTGAGCTTTTTGTAACCTCTTAGTTTGGATGTGAGTCATCAAGCTTTCCTCGCTAATGTGGTGAAATGATTTTCTGATCAGCTCTTTAGATGGATGTGAGTCATCGAGCTTTCCTTCTCAATCTGATCTTTCTGCTCCCTCTTGGATTGGAAGTTAGTCATCGAGCTTTCCTCCCCAGTGTAATGAAATACTTTTTTTGATCAGCTCTTGAGTTAGATGTTTGTCATCGAGCATTCCTTCTCAATCTAATCTTTCAGCTACCTCTTGGGTTGGATCTGATTCATTGAGCTTTCTTCATCAATGTAGTGAAATACTTTTTGATTAGCTCTTGAGTTGGATGTGAGTCATCGAGCTTTCCCTCTAATTTTGGTCTCCTTCCACTGCCTCTTAGGTTGGAAATGAGTCATCAAACTTTCCTCCCTAATGTAGTGAAATACCCTTCTGATCAACTCTTGAGTTGGATGTAAATTATCGAGCTTTCCTTCCTAATCTTATCTTTTTGCTACCTCTTAGGTTTAATGTAATTCATCGAGCTTTCCTCACCAATGTAGCAAAATACATTTCAAATCTGATCTTGAGTTGGATGTGAGTCATCAAGCTTTCCTTCTCAATTTAATCTTTCCACTACCTCTTGGGTTGGATGTGAGTCTTCTAACTTTCCACCACAATGTAGTGAGATGCCTTTCGGATCAGCTCTTGAGTTGGATGTGATTCATCGAGCTTTCCTTTTCAATCTGGTCTCCTTCCAATGCCTCTTGGGTTGTATGTGAGTTATTGAGCTCTTCTCCTGAATGTAGTGAAATACTCTTCTGATCAGATCTTGAAGCTAAATGTGAGTCATCAAGCTTTCCTTCTCAATATTGTCTCCTTCCACTGCCTCTTGGGTTGGATGTGAGTCAATGAGCTTTCTTCCCCAATGCAATGAAATACCCTTCTGATTAGCTCTAAAGTTGGATGTCAGTCATCGAGCTATCCTTCACAATCTGGTCTCCTTCCACTGCCTCTTGGATTGGATGTAAGTCATCGAGCTTTCCTCCCCAATGTAGAGAAATACTATTTTGATCAGTTGTTTAGTTGGATGTGTCTCATCGAGCTTTCCTTTTCAATATGATATTTCTCCTACCTCTTGGGTTGGATGTAAGTCATCGAGCTTTCCTCCCCAATGTAGTGAAATACTTTTCCGATCAGCTCTTGTGTTAGATGTGAGTCAATGAGCTTTCCTTCTAAATTTGATCTTTCCTCTACCTCTTAGGTTGGATGTGAGTCATTAAGTTTTCCTCGCCAATGTAGTGAAATACTTTTCCAAACAGATCTTGAGTTAGATGTGAGTCATGGAGCTTTCCTCATCAATCTGATATTTCTGCTATTTCTTAGGTTAGATGTGAGTTATCAAGCTTTTCTCCTCAATGTAGTGAAGTACTATTCTGATCAGCTCTTGAGTTTAAAGTGAGTCATCATGCTTTCCTTCTCAATTTGATCTTTCCACTACCTCTTTGGTTGGATGTTAGTCATCGAGCTTCCCTTCCCAATGTAGTGAAATAACCTTATGATCAGCTCTTGAGTTGGATTTGAGTAATAAAGTTTTCCTTCTCAATTTGATCTTTCCACTACCTTTAAATGTGATTCATTGAGCTTTGATCCTGTAGTGAAATACCCTTCTGATCAGTACCTGAGTTAGATGTGAGTAATAAAGCTTTGATCCCCAATGTAGTGAAATATTTTTCTAATATGCCCTTGAGTTTAATGTGAGTCATCAAACTTTGTTTCTCAATCTAGTCTCCTTCCACTGCCTCATGGGTTGGATGTGAGTCATCAAACATTCCTCCCCAATGTAGTGAAATACCCTTCCGATCAGCTCTTGAGTTGGATTTGAGTCATCAAGCTTTCCTTCTCAATTTGATCATTTTGCTACCTCTTGGATTGGATGTGATTCATCGAGCTTTCCTCTCCAATGTAGTGAAATACTTTTCTGATCTGCTCTTAAGCTAGATGTTAGTCATCGAACTTGGTCTCTCAATTGGGTCTCCTCCCATCGCCTCTTGGGTTGGATGTAAGTCATCCAGCATTCCTCCCCAATGCATTGAAATACCCTTCGAATCAGCTCTTGAGATAGATTTTAGTCATCTGGCTTTCCTTCTCAATTTGACCATTCTGCTACCTCTTGGGTTGGTAGTGAGTCATCGAGCTTTCCCCCCCAATGTAGTGAAATACTTTTCTGATCTACTTTTGAGCTAGATGTAAGTCAAATCTTCTTTTGAGTTTTATTTACTGTTCTCCAAATTAAATTAAATAGTGTTGCATTGGGTCCCGCATTGGGTTTGGAGATAAACACTTCACTGTTCTGCAAATTAAATGGGTCCCGTATTGGGTCCCGTTTAGGACCTAATGGGTCCTGCATTGGGTCCTAAACACTTCACATCTTCTTTTGAGTTTTATTTACTGTTCTGCAAATTAAATCAAATTGTGTTGTGCTGCGTGCACTTTAAAATTTTCTTATATTAATTAAATTTTTCTACTTTCAAATTACCTTTTTGTTGAAAATTTTAAAATCCCCAAAATTATGACTTACCCGATCTACAAATCAACCTTTGTTAATTTTTAGTGCTTGCACTAAGATTACAAGGTTTTGGCCATATAGCTACTCGAGCTTAAGTTCGGGGCCATTGGTACTTAGACGCGACCTTCTCTGTTTAACTGAATCTTAAGTGTCAGCTCTGGTGCTTAGGCACCACAACACTTTTGCACATTTTTCACGTATTTTCTCCAAATTTGATGCTTTTTTACTCCTTTAAGCATTTTTCACCTATTTGCCTGTACTTGAAAAACAAATATATAGAAATACCTTTTAATATAGTGTAATATCTAAAAAATAGGTATAAAAATGCGTCTAAAAATACTATTTATTTTAGGCATACTATGTAGCTATTCATCGCCGAGGTGAAGAAATTAGTAGACGATAGCTTTTTGAGAGAATAGCAATTCCCCACGTGGTTGGCCAACATTGTCTCAGTTAGGAAGAAAAATGGACAAATATGTGTTTGTCTCGACTTCAGAGATTTGAAAAAAGCATGTCCAAGAGATGAATTCTCATTACCGATACTAGAAATGATGGTGGAAATCGCTTCAACACATGAAATTTTCTCCTTCATGGACGGATCATCAGGATACAACCAAATCAAGATGGCTGCCAAAGATGTAGCACTTACAACCTTCAAAACACAGATCAGAATTTTTTGCTACACAGTAATGTCATTCGGCCTAAAGAACAATGGAGAAACATATCAACATGCACTGATGAATATTTTTGATGACCTCATTCACAATCAAGTGGAAAGCTATGTGGATGATTTGGTCATCAAGAGCAAGATAAAAATAGACCATTTGTACTATTTGAGGAACATCTTCGAACTGTTACAACGATATAACTTTAAAATAAATCCAATAAAGTGCACCTTTGGTGTTACCTTTAGGAAGTTACTAGGATTTGTTCTCCATCATCAAAGAATCGAGATCGACTCAGATAAGATTAAAGCTATTATGGAAATTCCTCCTCCTAAAACTTTGAAACAACTACATTCCTTCCAAGGGAAGTTGGCATATCTGAGACACTTTATTCTAATTTCTCAGGTAGGTGTCAGCCCTTCTTGACATTAACTAAGAAAGTCACCAAATTCTTTCGGGAAGAGATATGTCTTCGGGACTTTGAGGACGTTAAGCAATATTTAATGACACCTCCTGTCTTGGCAGCCCCTATCCCAAAGAAACTTTTGATACCTTATACAGCGGCCTTAGACGACTCTCTTGGAGCCCTCTTAGTCCAAGTCAATGACGAGGGTAAAGAAAAGGCACTGTACTACTTGAGTCGCCGCCTAATACCGACGAAGATAAGGTATACACTTATTGAGAAGCAATGTCTAGCTTTGATTTTTGTCACCCTAAAGCTTAGATATTACATGCTTTCTCATAAAATTATCCTAATTTCAAAATTCAATACGTTGCAATATTTGATGACCCAACCAACACTCTTTAAACATCTAGCAAGATGGTCGATGATCTTATTGCAGTTTGATATAACTTTTATTCCCCTCCATGCTATCAAGAGACAGATTTTAGCAGACTTTCTCGCTGCATACCAACATCCAATTGGGTCCCCTCTTAATGATGAACTACCAGATGAACAGGTATTATTAATTGAAGTCTCTAGTGCGCAACACTGAGAAATGTACTTTGACGGAGCTTCATCAGCAAGTAAGGACAAAGGATCAGGCACAGTTATACTAGGGAAGGCAGGTATTGGTTTAATCTTTATCATCCTGATAAGGGTATGCTGAGGTTCTCAAACCCCCTAACAGAGTCATGTACCAACAACAAAGCAGAATATGAAGCTTTAATCACCAGATTAAAGTTGACAATCTCGACTGATATAACAAACATTTTCATCTATGACGACTCACAACTCGTCGTTCAACAAGTTGATAGATGTTGACCTCACTTTTGGTTGAGGTCTAGTATTTCCTTTTATTAGCCTAGGTTCTAGCCATATGAATTTCCTATTGACTATTCTTAGAAAACTAAAAAATTCACCCTCATCATTAGAAATTTTAAACTCTTTTTTGCTCAACTTCAAGTTCCGCATATTAGTCCTAACATCTAGAATTTAGTAGGTGGGAAGGAGAGTTCTTATAAGGTTATTTAACCTTGGGGTTCACCTTGGGTATTGGTCTAAAGATAAGGCACTCGCTTCACTCACAATTGCTTACTACCCTAAACCCAAAATTTTCTGACTTTGGTCCCTTGAGCCTTCGGGAAACTCATGTAGATGGTCCCCTAAACCTACTAGCCTTAGGCTAGGGTTTAGCTAAGACCAGTACATAGAGGACCCAAATGGAGTTTCCATTGTTCAATGGCTTGGTGTTACTTCCCCAATTTTACCAAAAATACCCATCTTGACCTTTTGTCCCTAAACTCTCCTAAATTACCTAAGTACCCCGAAACCCTAAATTTGGCCAAAATTTTTAAATTTATCCAAAATATCCAAAATTCATAAAAAAGCATTTCAAATCTTTTGAAAACATCCAAATTACCCAAAATCACAAAAAAGTTGTCAAATTACCAAAATGCTCCTCATGAGCCCAAAATTTCAAAAATTCCTAAAAATTCCCAAAATTTTCCAAAATATTTCAAGTATTGCCATTTTTTTTTTCTCAACTACCACATGAATCAATTTGGCCAATTTGACAATCTTTGATCAAAACCCCCAAATTTCCTTTAAAGGCCCAAATTTCCCAAATTCAGCTCAAAGGTCCATCAATTTGATCCCAATCTCCGCAATTTCAATCCCAAACTCAAATTCACCCTCCATGTCACGAAAATAAACCAAATCCAAGCTCAATTGGCCAAGCTTTGAGACCAATTTTTATATAGGTCAAACCTCCACCTTTGGGCACATGACCTAATCTAACTAAATTGAGCTCATAGCCCACTCAATTGACCACAATTGATGTTGTAAACTCTTAATAACATTGATACAAGTCAAACTTAACCTTCAATTAGAATTTTTGAAACCTCAATTTTACTTAATTACAACCTAAGTCTAAAAATCCCCAAACTTGCCCCAAATTGGCTGTCAAAAAATTTCACCAAATTGAATGCCTTAACCCCAAAATTGACGCCCAATTCATGTTGAAAATTCTTCATGGCATTCATATTGGCCATTCTCAATAATTATTTTAGACTTAGCCCAAGGCTAGCCCAATCTAGACTGAAGTCTAGTCCAATATGCCCAAAATGACCAAATCTCCAAAATCCTTCAAATTGACCCTCCAATTGAACTCAAAATCCTTTTCATCCTTCACCAAAATTGTTCCTTACAATCACTTACACCAAATTCATGACTTATTTGGACCAATTGATATGAACAACCTAGCCCAAACAAATTTTTTATGTCATTTGCACCCACTTGGACCGATGCACTAAATCTGGCCTAACCACCCCAAGGTCACAAAATTAATGATTCCGCATCCATTAGTTAGACCCTAAGACTGAGCCAAAACTCACATAGCCCAAGCTAAGTGAGCCATTGACCAGTGGTCCACTAAATTAAGGGATTTGATTTTCATTATTGCATAGGCTTAAGATCTTTTTGCCAAAACTAAACCTTAGCCCATTAAATTGTTGCAACAGATTCCACTGAGTTCCCTGAGCTTCTAGCCACCTCCCCCTGCCATGGCTGGCCAGCCTAGTCTCCAGAAAATCTAAAATCAAGGGCCACCTCCTCTTGAGTTTCACCCAAATCAAACTTAGAGGCCACCTCACCCAGATGAGATGTTGGAGCCTCTCTGCCCTCCACCTAAGCACCACATTGCACTCCCCAATTGGCCATGACAGCCACCCCTTAGCCATTTTTATAAAAGCTCACCTCCACGACCATGGAGTGAATGTTAAAATTTTCTCATATAGAGCTTCCCAAATCACTCATAAAGCTTCTTTGAGTCCTCCTTTGTGCAATCCAACCATCTTCCCTTACTGATTTCCACAATGGAAGCTCAATTTAGGACTCAAACTTTTGCATAAAGCCAAGATAGAGCTCAATACACCTCCACAGTCCACGAAACTCAAATTACACTTACCTACACCTTCACAACACTAAACGAAGATAAAGCCCCATTAAATCCCCCTCCACAGAGCCCATACTGTAGACTTTCATCAACACCTGAAATTGGCCTCAGTCAAATTTGGGTCTAGGCATTTCACGAGAACTAGAGGCTCAATCCCTAACCTTCTTGGACTCCAACGAACGTGTCAAGCATCTTTGATTGAAGCTTCCCTTTTCAGAGCAAAGGTATTGAACTCCTCCTCATCTCGAGCCTCTTTTGATTCACCATTTGCTTGGGCTTGATTTCATGGCATCTTAACAATATAGATATGTTACTATAGTCTAGACGAGCATTTTAAAAAAAAAATCATTCAATCTGGATGAGAAATAATGGAGATATCAAGCCTTGAAGATGGACGGTTCTCAGCCTAGGCCATTAGGGACGATGACGGAGCGTCATTCGATCGAGCGTGTATAAGATGAATGGTCAAGATGAAGCATGACAGCGCTTCTTTATACGAACTGTGAGATGCGTGGCTGCTAGCTTGTACGACGGCGTCAAATGGGAGCCCTCCGCATGTAGTTTCAAAGCTCCATAGGATCCAGTCAGCGCCGCACATTTAAATAGATAGATAGGGAATTAAAAATTTCAAAAAATGACCCCTAACTTTAAAAATTCATATCTAGGTATAGAAAAATCATAAAAATAAAATAAAAATATTCACTTCCTCAGTGAACAAAGGAGAACAATGTGGAAATAATTTGAAGTCAATTTGATGCATGTTTTATTTTTAATTATATAAACACTGTCTTGAGTCTTTTGATTCTCCATGCATATAGACATTTCACCATGACTTGAATTTTTTGCATGTTATAGCCTCTGTCAAGGGGAACCTTCCCTGATTTTTTCAGAGCTAGAGGATACCTATAGACAAAGATTCATATTTTTCAAGTTTATGCACATAGCGTGCTTAAATTAATCATAATAATTAGCATATTGTTTAGGAAAATTCAAGAAAATTTTGGAAGGTTTACTATGACCAGAAAACCTTTAGGAAAATTTTTCATGAGTCAAGTTATTCAAAATGAACCTAATCTTCATAAACTCTAAATCACTAAGATAATTAATATTAGAAAGCCAAAACATCAAAAGGACTTGATTTTTTATCTCCACTATTTTCTAAGATCCAAAGAACTCCCCATAAAAATTTCTAAGCATTTTGAGTCTATTTGATGGCCAAATTAATTTTTCAAGTTGTATCTTTTTTGGCACTAAAATGATTTTGAATGATCAAAATATAACTAAAAAAATTATGAAAACTCATTTTTGGAGTTCTCTGTATGATCAGAAGAATTTTTTAATAATAAAATGGTATTTAAAACAAAAACTTCATTTTTAGCCTATTTTAAATATTTAAATAATTAAAAATTCATAAAAATTACAAAGATAAACAAATGCATGGAAATGTTTTAAATTTTTTTCTAAGCATTTAGAAACAATTGAAATATTTTTCCTGATTTTCTAAATAATGATATTTTTTTTAAGCTTAAAAAAACTTTTATAGGCTAAAAAAAGATTTCCACTAAAATAATTCCAATAAATCAAATAAAAAAAAACATATAAAATTTACTTATCTGCGTTCTCTATTCTTAGGAAGATTTTCAAAAAATGCAAAACTAAATTTTACCAGTTTAAAATATTTTATAGTTAATAAATACCTTAGAACTTAAAATAATTCTAGTAATTCAAATAAAATTCAAAAAATCATGAAATTTTGTCCAAATGGTTTCCTTGTCTTGGTCTACCTCCAGTAAAAATTTTAAGTGATTAGGCTTCACCTTGGTCAAGTTAACAAATTTTCTTTGAAAATTCTTTTTTTGCATGAAAATAAATATATAAAGTAAATTAAATTTTTAAAAATTACATTTTCTCTTTTGATGTTTTAATTGACCCATGAGTGAGGTTGGATGAAAATTTCAAAGTCATTTTATTTGAATTTAATAAATTATGAAGTATCAGAGTCTTAGGGGCAATAATGTAATTTTAGGAATTTGGCCTTGATTAACATTTAATCTTAATTCAAGGAGGGAAATGAGCAATCTCTAATCTTAATTAAATTGTTTGGAAGACTGAAATTGAAAAGGTATTAATTGGTAGAAACCAACCTAACTTTCTTAATTAAAATGATAAATTAATAAATTTCTAAATTATTAAAATTTGGAAGTTTATCAAAATTAGGAAAGCCTGGGACTTAAGGGTATGGCTTTTGAAGTCAATAATTAATAAATTTAATACCCATATTTAAGGTTCAAATGAAATTCAAATAATGAGTCATGATCATCCAAAATTTAACATTTTTAAAATTTATTAAGACACTCACCTAGGTCTTAAGGGCTTTGTGGTGATCTATGTTAAATCAAGATTGATTAAATGAGGATTAGAAAACAAAACATAGCTAAAATTTAACATCTTTAAAACACTACAAGCCCATTTAGGATCAAAATTTGGCTAAGTGTTCCAACAACACTAGCTTGCCCCCCCTTTAAGAGCCTTCATTCACATAATCTTCAAAATTAAATTAAAAATGATAATTACGCTACGCTTAAGGATAATTTGAACATTAATGTTCATTGAGCATTAGGGTGTTGATATGGTGAATTATTAAGCAACACAATAGGTTTAAATGAGCTCGAGGCCTTTCACCAAGTAGTGAGAGGGAAGCATGGACCTGCTTCTTTCTCCTAACATGTTGGATACCTCAAAGGTCTACAAAACTTAATGTGCTTTGCTTAACAAAATATTCCTTAATCAAACTAACAGGGACCCACCAAGATATGACCTAGGGTTAGGTAGGTCGCCACAACTTTACTTTCCTGCTTCATATAAAATGCTCTGACATGCATTTTAAGTTTCAGGTGGTGGAACGAGAAGACTCGCTAGGTACACTTTTTATAGTTTACAATGTTGCCTTTCTTGTACTTTTTATACATGCAAAACTTGCATGCTAAACAACAATGTAACCCTGCCTGAAAACTAAAACTATCAGGATAGCCACAAAACCGAAACCAAAACTAAAGTTAAAATCAACCAATATAAAATTCACCACCACAACATTCAAAATATAAAACAACTCAAAATTTAATCACAAACATCACAAACAACCGCAATCTCAGCTAAATTAAGACATCTCTATCGATCAGGAATTCCTCGAAGGAGGTAACCTACGGTTGCCAACGAGGCTTCCCACGGTCTAAATGAAATTATGGAACTCATTAAATTGAGTTTAGTAAATTCATTTGGACTAAGTGAATCCAATAGAAAATAGTGGTGCCAGAACGAGTGAACTGTGGGATCCTAACCGGTGTCGCTCTAATCAACTTTAACATCCCTCCATAAAAATTTAAAGAACTTCAACCATAGGGCCACCTGATTTGACGTCATAACTTGACATCCTAGAAAACTCAAATTTGTCACGACAAGGAGCTTGGAGGGTAGCACGACCGTCTTCAACAGCAAAACATGACTTCACCAGCAAAACCAACTTTTTCTCTTAGAATTAAATAACAAAGTCACAGGACTTTGAGGTTGTTTGCTTGGTGCAACATAAATCCTCATCTCATCTTTAGGCATTTGTATAGATCTGTTGTATAATATGAGCCCTAACTTATTTTAGGATTCTGAGGTTGTCGTTTGACGCGACCTAAATCCTCACATCTTCCAAGCTATTTATGTGATTTCTTCACACAAATGCAAACACTAAATTAATAAAATTTGCAAGATGAAACACTCAAATGATTTTTCATCTAGATTCAAGCCAAACAATAGGATAAACTGGGAAGTCATCGAGGTTTTCCCACTAAATCTATGCAATCCCCTAGATCTTCCTCCCGTAGATTCCAAAAATAAAATGTTCCACATTTGAACCGTTCCCCTTTTTCACCTCTTCATCTGATTTCATTGAAAAGTCCTTTCCATTGAATTCCTTCAAGAAATTATTTCTTGATTTTTGTTGAGAGTTTTCTTAGATGACTTCGATCATTTAAGATGTAATTAACTATAGGGGCTTGCCCTTATAGGAAGCTTTTAACAAACCCAGCTTAATAAAAACCCTATTTAATCCTTCATATTAAATAGGGGAAATTGTCGGCAAATAAAATGGTTTCACAAACCAAACAGACGTCATACCTTTCTTAGTTTATTTGATCAAGTCTCATCCTAATCTCTTGTGTTTATCCTTTGGGGAAGATACAGGGTTTGAGATATTGTGTTCTTTCATTTAAACTGTGAAAATATGGGTTCAGTTTGATTTTCATACTTTTTAAAACTTAAACGTCCTTCTAAAGGGTATGACGGGATTTTGATTCCAGTGACAGACAACTTCTTACTAGCAACTACAACCAAAATAGCCCCGACGGCTTCTTGCGACTCTGCTGGGGAGTGGCTTTTCTATCCATTTAAATAAAGGAAAATTATCTTAATACATCGGTAATGCATTCATGTCCCTTATGAACCAAAATTACCTTTCTTCAGTTGGCATGTTTTCTCATTTCTGCCTTGGGAAAGTACATCCAACTTTTTGGACTTCAGGACTGCCTGTTCAATCACCTTTGAACAGTGGGGTTCAGGAAGTCATTAAGGACTCTTTAAATCTTCATGTGGGGTCGGACCCCAAAATGTCTGTTGGTAGACTAGTTCCACCATGACATTGTGTGCTACTGAATGGGTACAACACTAGGTCTTAAACACTTCACATCTCCTTCCCAAATCTGATTTGCTATTTTGCAAATTAAATCAAATTGTGTTGTGCTGCTCATGCATTAAGATTTTTGTATTTTATTTTAAATTATTCTACTACCAAATTACCTTTTTACTAAAAATTTTTAAAATCCCCACAAACTAAGACTTACTCGGTTTACAGACCAGCCTCTGTAAATTTTCAGTGCTTGTAATAGAATTATAAGGTTTTGACCATAAAGCTAACCCCAACACTTTTTTTGTAAAGCTGCTACAATGGCCTACCCGACACAGGCCTTTTTTTGAAACTTACCGACAAGCCATGAAGCACGCAACGTTGCTCCCACCATTAAGTTCGGAGCCAGATTTGAAGACCTCAAGGTTATCCTCGGGAAGGCTCCGTTCATCTTGATGAAAGTCACTGCTCTAGAAATTCAGGAACCCTCTATTGAGTTCAACCTGAACTGTCTTCAGCACTTCCCTTCCTATAAGAAAGCCAAGACTATTTTTGTCATCTTGACACCTACCAAACTTGCTGTTCCTGCTGGCAAGGGAAAAGAAATAATGATTGTTGAGGATCCAACTGAAGGATTAGCTGCCCCACCTTCAGTGTTTGAAACTAGATCAAGTTCAAGGACTATACCGATAACTCAAACTCAGAAAAGAAAGTGTAACAAAAGAGTTGGAAGCGCTACGAAAGCCCAGACTCTTGAGGAAGTACCTGTCAAGGAAGAGCCCACAAGCCGTCGAGAGGAGTTTGAACTACTAAAAATATACCTACTACTGCGAGGAAGCAGATTTAATCCTCTAGTGGACACCGATGGACACGAGAGTGTCCAGAAGATTGTTGTTGCCTTACTATCACTTCACGGACAAAATAGAGAGAAAAAGAAATCTACCCTTATCACTCGAGTCCGCTCAGTTCTTCAGAGTTTAGCTGTCAAAGAGGGTTGTTCAGTCTGTGAGTTACTCAATCAAGTGGGACATGCAATATCCCCTCAAATGAAGGAAGAGGTTTTAGGGGACATCAAGTCCGCCAAATAAAATTCAAAGGAAAATTTGCCCGTTCGCGTTCCCGTCTGGTTCCGCCTGGGAAATAGGGTTGTCACTACCGCTGTTACTACAGATTCCATCGCTACCGAGACCACAAGCCGTCGACCAATAAAGTTAAGACTGGGTCTGAGAATCCTACCAATCATACATCACAAAGATATTCCTAAAAAGGAAAAAACAAAGAGGTTACCTAATATTGTATCTGGTCTACATTGCGGGGAGCATTATTCTCCTTGATATACTGATGTTTCTGCTAGGACACTTTGTCCTGAGACATCAACGTCAAAGAGGAAAGTATGGATACCCAAGTTTGTTGCACCGATACAGTCCAGTAAACCTACAGGGAAAGATCTTGGAATGAAGCCAGGGTCTGAAACATCTGACATTGTCACAACGATTGCTAGCTAGATGGAAGAACAACTAGAGGATGTCCAGCATCATCCTCTAGATCTTAAGATGATTCAAGATTAAAAAATCTAAGAAAAAGTTAAAAAGCTCAGAATCGAGATTTCCAAGTTGGCTCAGGAACACAAAGTTTCCATCGACAATAATGATGAAGATTTTGACTATAATGACTACCTGGAAGATGATTTCATGGATGTCCATGTTATCGACACCAGGACAGCTGCATCAACAATAATGAATCTTTACTCTGTCAACAGATCATCAGCAGTCTATTAGGAGTTGCTTTCAATTAATATGCCGATTTACTCAATGAAACGATTAAAACATTCACCGAGTTGGAACAATTATTTATAAAGAGATCTGCCGGAGCGCAACATCATGTTACCATAGGAGAACTCATGACGGAGAAACAAAAGCCCAACGAGACTTTAGTGGATTACATTTTGAGGTGGAGAAACCTTAGCATGAAGTGTGAACTTCAGCTACAGGAACATCATGCAACTGAAATCCAACTCAAAAGCATTCATGGACCTGTAGCTTTCTTGCTCAAGGGACTCATCATCAAATCCTTTGAGAAGCTACTCAGTAAAGCTAGCAGTCTTCAAGAAGAAATCAAACACATGGATTCTCACAAGAAATCCAAGACAACTAGAGTGTTTGAAAAGAAATCTGCAACAGTTGCAACTGTTGATAAAGGAAAACAACCGATAAAGGTATATGCAGAAAATCCTTGTCAATCTTCGACACAACAGACTCCGAAACAAAACAGCCAGTCTAATCAGCGACCGCCTCAAGGAGGATCATCTCCAAATAAAAGAATGTCTTTGTTAGAATGACAAAAAATGGCAAAATCTTTCAAAGATTAAGTTGTATCTAAAATATTCAAAAGTCTGATGAAGAAGCTTGATTTCAATTTATTAGACCCAAAGAAACCCAAAGAGGTCGATAACAAAGATCAACCAAATTATTACCCATATCACAGATTGCTTGGACATACAATAGAAGAATATTTCATCTTTAAGGATTAGCTCAATAAAAATCTCAAAGAAGGAAACGCAACAATCCTGAAAGAGTATTTAAAAGAACCTGAAAAAGGTTCCATAAAAATGATTTCGGCCGAGCCAATCTCTCTGATTAATTCGTATGCTGGAAAAGATGGATGGAGTATAACTTGGAAAAAACATAATAAGGTCCTAAAACAAATACAGAATTCATCAAAACAATCTTTTGTACATACCAGAAAAGATGGATGGGATACATTTTGGAGCAAATCTTCCAAGAAGATGTTAAATAATATCCAGAATGCTTCAAAGCAAACTACCGCTCAGAGTCCTCAGCCCGTCAGACCCGACATGAAGCTTTCACCACAAGAGTCATCGTCATCAAAGTCAAAGAAAAAGAAGAATGCCATCACAAAGATTGATAGCACGGTGGGTAGGATAGGGGCTGCCTCTACTAGATTGGTTGTCTCAGATTTAGAGAAGAAAGTCCTCGACCCTTCACTTTATATGATTATCTTTTTGCCCCTTTGGGTTCTTATGAATATAATGATCGTGATTTTGGCTACATTTTAACAATTTCTAGTGATGACATAATCGATTGTGACCAATCTATCTCTGATCTCAATTCCCAAAATGATCCTTAAATTGTACTTGAATTCAGTGAGCTCGCTAACAATACAGAAGAAGACATCAATGATACTGCTTACGATAGCACCGGGAGCGAGGAGCCAATCCTCGAACACCACGACACACCACTCGCCCTCTACTTGGATCTTTTTGACAAAGAAGAAACACCAGAAAATTCAACAATGATACCTCAAGAAGAAGAAATTGCAGAAATAAACTTAAGAAGTGGGAAAGTATTGCCCCCCAAGGATAGCTCCTATAGACAAAGGAAAACATATGATAACTTGAGTAGAACTACCTTCACCTCCACCACTGGAAGAAACACATAACCAAGGAAAAATTGGAGGTCCATACAAATTGGATTACAACATGCTAACTCATCTTAGGAAGTTATCGGCTGGACTAAGCATTGAGGATGCTCTGATTCTATCAAAGGAGATGAGAAAATCTCTGGTTACAGCTTTACTTGGCTCAGAGATTTGTCTAGCTCAGTTGGCCAGCACATTTTCAGATGAAGTTTGCTCGTTGAAAGAACAGTCAGGGGTAACCTTCACAGATAAAGATTTGCTTCTTGATACCATCGACCACAATATACCACTCTACATCTTTGTCAACAATGGCAGATTCGTATTATTCAGAGTTCTGGCAAATCCAGGATAATTTCTCAACCTAATGAGTCTACGGACATTGGCTTGTTTGTGCATTAAAGCCCAAGAGCTTACGGCTGATAAAATGATGCTAAGAGGATTTAACCAAAAAGGAGAAAGAGCCTTTAGATCGATCATATTACTCATGAAGGTCGGAGAACTAGCAACAATCGCTAAATTTCATATCATCGACGCTAGACCTCTTTTAACGCTCTACTTGGTCGACCGTAGATTCATGAACACAACATGCTTTCGTCATCTCACATCAGAGCATAAAATACTGCAAAGAAGGAGAAGAATACTACATCAAAGGAGATCTACAATCATTTTTAATTCATGAAGTCGATATTCATGAAGATGTTGCCTACTACGCGCCACCAAAGAAAACTGTCTTCTCGCGTGACATTCTGACAAAAAAAATGAAGATTCAGAAAAATCACATAAAGGATGTCATTCAACTCTGCTTCAACAATCTTCCACCACCCGTCTACATCAAGATGGTGGAGATTCTTTTTGTTCGCGCACCCAAGGTCAAGGCCTGGGACGAGGACAACCAAGAACCAACTTAATTGTTAGACGGACTAGGCCAACCATCAACATCAGTGATGAAGATAGTTCCAAAGATGAAATAATGATGTCAAAAAAGAGGAAACCTCAATATGAGATATCCTTATAAGATGCTGAGAGAAACTAATATGAGACGATGTACCATCGGATAAACCACTATGTGAATACTATGACCAATCCTCCCTCAAAAGGTCGAGAGTTTAGAGGCTAAGATAGTCCATAGTATTGGTTCAAAACCAATTAAATTTTACCGTGCTTCTACCTTTAGTAATCTTGAAAATCATGTAAATTTGGATAATGATCCTAATGAATTAATGGAATTGTCTTTTGGTTAATTTTTGACTTACGTACAAAAGTTAATTCAACATGGACATTTGCCAAAATAAATGTCAAAAGGTAAACTACAAAAGTCAAACTCCCAACTCAAAAGAGGGTCTCAGATTTGGTACAGTTAGACAATTCGATGATTCAGGATTTTGTATGATTGTTACTACTGAATTAGAAGAGAATTGCCTTGATATAGAGGATGACTCTACCAACCCACTGCTAGAAGATGCTCCGCCAAAATTTGAGGAGCAATTAAAATCAATTGTCGTTGAGTTAAAAGAAATTAACATCGGGAAAAAAGAGTAACACCGAGCTAAATTTATAAGCTCTCTACTCAACGATGAAGAATCTTCAGAATTGATCAAATTGTTAGCAGAATTCAAAGATTGCTTATCCTGGAGTTATGATGAAATTCCAGGACTGTCAGCAGAAGTAGCAGTTCATAAACTTTGAATGGACAAAGATATGACTTCTGCAAAACAAGTTCCAAGAAAAATGTGCCTCAAAATAGAGCAGCAAGTGATTGCAAAGGTGAAGAAACTAATAGATGCTAACTTCATGCGGAAAGAACAATACCCCACATGGTTGGCTAATATTGTCCCAGTTAAGAAGAAAAATGGACAGATACGTATCTGTGTCGACTTCAGAGATCTAAATAAGGCATGTCCAAAAGATGAGTTCCCACTGCGAATACGAGAGATGATGGTGGACATCGCCTCGACACACGAAATTTTTGCCTTCATGGATGGATCATCGGGGTACAACCAAATCAAGATGGCTCATGAGGATGCAGCACTTACAGCCTTCAGAACACCGATTGTAATTTTATGTTACATTTGGGCTAAAGAAAGCTGGAGCAACATATCAACATGCAATGATGAAGATTTTTTATGATCTCATTCACAATCAAGTAGAATGCTACGTGGATGATTTGGTCATCAAAACAAAACAAAAAATAGACCATTTGTGTGATTTGAGGTTCTTGTTCCAATGGCTACGACGATATGACCTTAAAATGAATCCCTTGAAGTGCGCCTTTGGCTTTACCTCTAGGAAATTTCTAGGATTCGTTGTCCGTCATCGAGGAATCGAGATCAACCTGGATAATATTAAAGCCATCTTGGAAATGCCTCCTCCTAAAACTTTGAAGCAACTAGATTCCTTCTAGAGGAAGTTGGCATATCTGAGATACTTCATTTCTAATATCTCAGGTAGGTGTCAGCCCTTCTCGGTATTATCTAAAAAGGACACCAAATTCATTTGTGAAGAGAAATTTCATCGGGCCTTTGAGAACGTTAAGCAATGCTTAATGACATCTTTTATTTTGGTAGTCCCTATCCTGGGGAAATCATTGATACTTTGTACTGCGGACCTAGATGACTCTCTTGGAGCCCTCTTAGCCCAATTCAATGATGAGAGTAAAGAAAAAACACTCTACTACTTAAGTGTCATCTAATACCGAATGAGATGAAGCATCCAGCTATTAATAAGCATTGTTGGGCACTAATTTTTGTTGCCCAAAAGCTTAGCCATTACATGCTCTCTCATAAGATTACCCTAATCTCGAAAGTTAATCTGTTGCAATATTTGATGACCCTACCAACCCTCTATGGACGTCTAGCAAGATGGTTAATGATTTTATTGCAATTTGATATAACTTTTGTTCCCCTCTGTGCTATCAAGGGACAGATTCTAGCAGACTTTCTCTCTACACACCCACTGCCAGATGGGTCTCCTCTCAATGATGAACTATCAGATGAACAAGTACTATAAATGGAATTCCTCAGTGTGCAATATTGGGAGATGTACTTCGACGGTGCTTCATTAACCAAAAATTATAAAGCCTAGGGCACAGTTATAACAAGGAAAGCAGGTATCAGTTTGTTCTTTATCACGCCAGATAAAGGTATGTTGAGGTTCTCATACCGCCTGAAAGAATCATGCACTAACAACGAAGCAGAGTACGAAGCCTTAATCACCGGGTAGGAGTTGTTAATTTCAATGGACATAATAGATATTTCCATTTACGGCGGCTCTCAACTTGTCATCTAGTAAGTTTATGTATAATGCATGATTTTGAAAGCAAGACTAGCAGAATACCACCGCTACACGATGAGGCTACTAGAGCAAATCACTTATGTGACTTTCTATCGGATTCCTCGGGGAGAAAATGCTCATGCCGACGCTCTAGCAAAACTCGCTAAGGAACTGGCGTGTCCCCCAGAGGATTCCATTGAAATCTTAGTTTAAAAAGATAAATTCTATCTTAAATTTACCTTGACAAACTACACAAGCTTGGAAAATAGGAAACAACAATTACAGTTGTGGATATGAACAAATATTGGCGCAAGCCATTAATAGAATATTTTCATACTGGAAAGTTACCGAAAGAGAAGTTTGAGGCACATCACATCACAAAAAGGGTTATGTCAAATACTCTAGTATGTGATGCCCTCTATAGAATATCGTTTGATCAGATGTGGCTATAATGCCTAAGCAAAGGCGATGCACAAAATATCGTTAAAGAAGTACATGTTGAATTGTGTGGCGCTCACCAGTCAGGGCCAAAAATGAAAATGAAGATCAAGAGACTCGAATATTATTGGTCAGCAATGATGTCTGATAGCATGGAGCAACTAGAAAATGTCACCAATGCCAAGTGCATGGGGTGGTCTTACACAAACCTCCAATAGTGCTACACCCAACTGTTGCTTTGTGGTCATTCGAGTGTTGGCGCACAGACATAATAGATCTGATACACCCTCCATCTTCTAAAGGAAACAAATTTATTCTCACCGCTATAACTACTTCTCTAAATGGGCAGAGGCAGTGCTGCTACGAGAGGTTACAACACAGTAGGTCCTCCAATTTTTCAAAAGTCAAATTGTTTACCATTTCATTGTACCGTACATAGTAATCTTCGACAACGGGATGACATTCAAAAGTACAAAAATCAACAACTTTGTTAAACGCCACGGAATAGATAGGAGATACTCTAAAATTTACTATTCCAGAGCAAATGGATTGGCTTAGGCATTCAACAAGACATTGGTACATATTTTAAAGAAAACACATGATGAAAACAAAAGAGATTGGCACAACAAATTGCTAGAAGCTTTATGGGCCTACCGAACAACATTCAGGACTCCCACTCAGTATACACCTTACATGCTCGTGTACGGGTCCAAAGCCGTACTTCCACTAGAAATTTAGGTGCCATCTCTCAGAGTCGCAGTCGCCAATCAACTTACAACAAAGGAAAGTGTAAAGCTCAGAATCTAAGAGCTAGAGTATCTTGAAGGAAAACGGCTTGAAGCACAAAAACATTTGGAGCTTTAACAGGTGAAGATGGTGCAAGCTCACAAAAAATTGGTCTGCCCAAGGATATTTAAAGTTGATGACCTTGTCCTCATGCTCAAAAGGCCTATTCTTGCATGCCGCAAGATAGGTAGAAAATTCAATCCAACTTGGGAGGGATCATTTGTCGTTGAAAAGGTCTATGCAGGAGGAGTCTACTAGTTAGTGGACTTCCAGGGTGAAAACATATAATGTAACCTGACATTGCTTATCACAGCTTGATTTTAAAATTGTGAAATTTTGATCGTTTTGGGATTATCTATGTAGCCAAAAGTCTGTGACCGGGTCCTAAAATTTTGTAATTAACCTCAATCTAATGAAGAATTTAGAAAGTTACACACTGTAATTCTCTTTTCTACCTTTAAGTTTAAATTTAATATTCTACTGAATTAAAAAAAAATAAATAAATACAAAAATAAATAACTTCTTCACCAAAACAAATTAAAATTTCCTCTAACTAAAAAACTCTATTTTGTTCTTGTTCACGCTAAGTTGCAGCTCAATGATGTTTTTTCTTTCGTCTGCAGAAAAATGTCAGGCCATAAGCTGATCTTTGCCTTCAAGAATGGCTGGAACCTCGCGCTTAATGAGGAGATGACACCACAAGGTGACATTATTGACTTCAACATGGAGTTCAATGAAATCAACATGGGGTACGAAGGTCCTCTAATAGATGTAGTCAGCAGACAAGAAAAGGGGGACTGCCTTCACTTTTGAAATTTAGATTCGAAAGAAATCCCTCACTGAAGGGGAAAGAGGTGATAAGACAACACAATCCCATGGAAGGAACCAGCCATATATAATCCATGGTAGCCACTCCAATTGGAAACTTGGTTGCTGCTAACAACGATAGAATATCGTTCGCTTCGTTATGGAGGACTCAACGGAGAAATGCCAACTGTCGTAAGCACAGAGTTCTCTTGAAAGAAGAAAAGAGAAGTCAACAAAAAATTAAGAACCAAGTCGTCTTCATTTTAGAGGGATACATCTATGAACCAGATCTGAAGGAAAGTTCTTCGAGCCTGCAAATCACAGTTGAGGAGCCTGGGTATGTTCAAGAGCCAGAAGTACTGCCAACCTTTATGGACCTCTGCACAGGTTGCCCTACTTACAACGTTGAAATACTGCCACAAGCATCAGTTACAGGAGCTTTTGTCGAATGCCCGGATTATAATGTCTTACACTTGGAGCATTTCAACACTCTTGAAGAATATGCCTCTAATGAAGAGCAATCTCAGACCAGTGATTGCCAGATGGAGGGGGCATACAACCTAATTGGTACAGAATGATATGACCCATGGTATACTAAGCCATATGTTCTGATGGACACCAAGTCATACATC
>NEWO01000084.1:511872-529079 GCA_003013225.1 Phalaenopsis aphrodite
ACAAAGCAATTTGGATTGTATCTTTGACTTAAGAAACAAAGGTCGAGCAGGCTTGCTCATGGAAAGAACCTACTCTGAGCCCAGGAAATGGACGAGAGGAAAGGGAAGGATTACAAAATAATGTAGGTGCTGCTACAATTTCATGAACAACAAGCAAGGAAATCCTCCCAGTATTCTCAGGTACGATAAAGTGAATCTGCTGCCCCCGATGATCAAATGGATGATTAAAAGAATGGTTTTTTAAGACCCTTCTACAAAGTCTCATTCATGAGTGAAAGCAATATTCTCTTTGGGAAAGAAATCGATGTCATCGGCCCTGGAGAATTCAGAGGATCTGTTGAGATTCCCCTACCGGTTGGTTCAGTGCTCGTTCTAAAAGGCAACGGTGCAGACGTTGCTAAGCACTACATTCCCGGAGTACAACACCATAGGGAGTATGACTTTCCGACGGATGGACAACAACAAAATACCATTTGGATTTCAGCCGGATCTTGAACTCAAAGAACTGCTGCTGTATGAGCTATGAGAAGCTAGCATCTTTAGGTGCACGTGAAGGCAATTCTTGTCCTGGAATGTAGATTAGAATGTCAGCTTAATCACGAGCTTACTATGGAAGGGGACAGATATTCTAAGGGTTTCTCTTTCTTCTCTACTACATTACAGATATGACATTTATCAGACATGATTAGTTCATGATATGTACTCGACATGACATATTCCTGATGTACCTTCATGCAGTTTGCATATTGTACTCTTTTTGAGGCATTGACCTACTTTTCATATGTAACATTTTATTGAAGCAGATTAATGAAATTCCTTTCAGAAAATTTGCCTAATTGTTCAATTGCCCTTCTCAGTGCGATGGATAAAAGCCATTGATCCATGCATTGGTTCATAACTACAACGAATGAAGAACAAAACAACAAACATTTAATGATAAAAAAGGAAACTTTCAAATAAAAAATGACGAAAAGAATATAAATTGGGATAAATTTAAATAAAAAAATCTCTCTTTTGAAAAATCAACCAACTTAAATTAAAATTTGAAAACATATTTTTGAAAATTAAATATGATAAAAACAATAAGAAAAGAAAATAAATTTGTTGAGTGGATTCTCTCGTTTTCGGAGATTCGTACTCTTTGTACACGCAGCACAACTATCTTTGTGTGCACTAATCCTCTTCACATCCCCATGGAATTTCACTTTCTGCACAAAAAAATAACTCTCAAATTCTCACAAATTCTCTTCAACAATACCGGCCTTTACGTACAACACATGTCTTTAAAATTGAACACTACAAACTCTGTAGAATTCTCATTTTGAATCAGTCACTAGCTCCTGATTCACCGCTTTTGAGGTCGGTCCTTACCTTCCTATGATCTCTTTCTGAGATTGACCCTTACCTGTCAATTCTCATTTTGAATCAGTCGCTGCCTTCTGATTCAACCCTTTTGAGGTCGGTCTTTACCTTCTGATGCTCACTCTTGGGATTGATCCTTACCTTTAAATCCTTATTTTCGAATTTGTCCCTAATTTGTGATTCACACCTTTTAAGTTTGGTATTTATCTTACGCGCTCACTTTTGAGATTGATCCCTACCTTTCAATTCTAAATTTTGAATCAGTCCCTAATTTTTGATTCACACCTTTTGTGATCTGTCCTTACCTTCCGACGCTCACTTTTGAGATTGATCACTACCTTTTAATTCTCATTCTCAAATCAGTCCCTAATCTTTTATTCACACGTTTTGTGCTTGGCCTTTATCTTTCGACGCTCTTTTCTAGGATTGATCATTACATTTCAATTCTCATTTTTGAATCAGTCCTTAACCTCTGATTCACCCTTTTGAGGTCGGTCCTTACCTTTCAACGCTCTCTTTTGAGATTGACCATTACCTGTCAATTCTCATTTTGAATTAGTCACTACCTTCTGATTTACCCCTTTCAAGGTCGGTCCTTACCAAGGTATTCAAAGTTAACCCTAAACCGAGCTTCTTCTAATTATTCTTGAAGATAAAGTCAAGTTAAGGGTTTATAAATAGTATGGATGTGTTCTACTAGTCAATACGAGCATTTAAAAAAAATTACACAAATTCGTTGAGAATCGAGTGAGGTATTAGCGTTTTAAAATGGACGGGTTTTGGGTCCAGTTTATTTGGGACAATGACCCGTGATTGTCAGATCGAGTGTGTATTGATTAGGTGGTCCTGATCGCGTAGGACAGACCGCGGTCCGACATAGGCGGTAATGAACTGGTTGGCGGCGCCAATCACACAACGACACGTGGCCTATTCGACCAGAATGAGGTTGACATGGATAAGTAGGAAAATAAGGGCCTTTTCTTATTTATTTAATCCCCAAAACTTCAAAAATACATAACTTTTTGTAGAAAAATCAAAATAATAAAATAAAAATACACTCCTACTCACTGAATGGAGGAAAATAATGTGAAATAAATTTCAAGTCCATTTGATGCATAAATTGTTTTTAATTAATTAAACACTATTTAGAATCATTTGATTCTCCATGCATATTGACACATCACCTTGGCTTGAAATTTTGGCATGTTGTAGCCTCTGTCAAGGGAAACATTCTCTGATTTTTCCAAAGTCAGAGGATGTTCCTATACAGAGATCCATATTTTTCAGGTTTGTGCACATTATTTTCTTAAAATAATTATGGAAATTAGCATATTGATTAGAAAATTCTAAGAAAATTTTGGACGGTCCATAATGACCAGAGAAGCTTTTGGAAATAATTTCATGGATCAAATCATTTAAAATGCCCTTAAATTTTACAAACACTAAATCACTAAGATATTAATTTTGGAAAATAAACATTTAAATGATTTGATTTTTGGTCTCCACTGTGATTTATGATCTAGAGAACTCATCATAAAAATTTCAAAATATTTTGAGTTCATTTGACAACTTAAGTTGATTTTTAAAGATAAATACTACTTTTAGTATTTAAATGATTTTTAAAAATCAAAATATAACTAAAAAAATTATGAAATTTAGTTTTTTGAGTTCTCTATGATCAGAGGTATTTTCTAAAAATAAAATGATATTTAAAATTAAAACTTGATTTTTAGCCTATTTTAAATATTTAAATAATTAAAAATTCATAAAAATAAAAAAAATAAAAATTTCAAGGGATTATACTTTAGCTTGGACAAGTTATGAATTTTCTTTGAAAAATCTTATTTTTGCATGAAAATAATTATATAAAATAAAATAAATTTTGAAAAATCACATTTTCTCCTCTCATCTCTTAATTGACTCATGAATGCGGTAAGATAAAAAATTCAAAGTTATTTGAATTGAATTTGACAAATTATAAAGTGATAGAGCCTTAGGGGCAAATGTGTAATTTTGGAAAATTAGCCTTAATTAACATTTAGGCTTAAGTTAAGGAGGGAAATGGGTAACCTCTAATCTTAATCAATTTATTTGATGTTTAAAACACAAGGGGTTAATTGGTACGAACCAAACTCACTTTCCTCATTAAAAAGATAAGTTAATAAATTTCTAAATTATTAAAACTTGGAAGTTTATTAAGATTAAATGATTTTGAACTTAGGGGTATAAATTTTGAAGTCAATAATTAATCAATTGAATACCCCTTTTTTTATTTTCAAATAGAATCCAAATCATGAATCTTGACCACTTAAAGCTTAACCTTTTTCAAAACTAATTAAGACACTCACTTTGGTCTTAAGGGCTTAGTGGTGACTTACGCCAAATCAAAATTGACTAAATGAGGATTAGAGAAATAAACATAACATAATCAAACATCCTTAAAACACCACTAAGCCCAATTAGAGTTAAAAATTGGCTGAGTGTTCCAACAACACTAACTTGCCTCTTTAAGGGTCTTCACCCACATAATTCTTATATTGAATCACAAGTGATAATTACCCTATTCTTAGGGATAATTAAGACATCAAGGTTCATTGAGCATTAGGGTGTTTTATAGGATGAATTATTAGGCAACATAATAAGTTTAAAAGAACTCGAGAATTTCCACTAGACAACGAGAGAGTAGCACGGACCTGCTCCTTTCTCTAGCTCTATTGGATACATCGGAGATCTACTAAACTTAATATATTTTTTTTGACAACGTCATCCTCAATTAAACTCTTAAGGACCCACCAAGATATGAAATAGGGTTAGGAAAACTACCAAGATTTTACTTCCCCGTTTCATATATACTGCCTTAACATGCATTTTAAGTTTCAGGTAATGGAACGAGAAGGCTCGCAAGGTACAGTTTTACAGTTTTCAGCATTATCTTTCTTTTACTTTCATACTTTCTTTCTCATACTGTACTTTCATGCCTACAAATTTGCATGCTAAACAATGATGTCACCCTGCATGGAAACTAAAACTATCAGGATAACCAAAACCACAACCAAAACTAAAATCAACCAAGATAAAACTCACTGTCACAACATTCAAAATATAAAACAACTCAAAATTTAGTAACAAACATCACACAAAACTACAACTTCAAATAAATTAAGATGTCTCTATTGGTTGAACGGGAATCCCTCGGGGGAGGTAACCTACGGTTGCTAACGAGTCTTCCCACGGTCTAAATGAAATTATGAAACTCATTACGTTGAGTTTAGTAAGTT
This sequence comes from Phalaenopsis aphrodite, assembly GCA_003013225.1. Taxonomy (NCBI): domain Eukaryota; kingdom Viridiplantae; phylum Streptophyta; class Magnoliopsida; order Asparagales; family Orchidaceae; genus Phalaenopsis; species Phalaenopsis aphrodite. The sequence continues at coordinate 516,513 of NEWO01000084.1, forward strand.
CATTTAAACTAAGTGAATCCAATAAAAAATAGTGGTGTCAGAACGAGGGAACCATAGGATCCTAACCGGTGTCGTTCCAATCAACTTTAATTTGCCCTCAAAAAATTTAAAGAATTTCAACCATAGGGACACCTGATTTGACATTATAACTTTACACACTAGATAACTCAAACTCGTCGCGATAATGGATCTTAAAGCTAGTATTGTGGTCAACACGACCATCTTCAACAGCAATATCTATCTTCCCCAGCTAAACCAATCTTCCTTCCTTAGACATAAACAATAAAGCCATAGGACTTCGAGGTTGCTTTCTTATGCAACGTAAATCCTCACCTTGTCTATAGGCTTTTGTATAGCCCTGCTATATAATATAAGTCCTAACTCATCTTAAGATTTTGAGGTTGTCATTCGTCATGACCTAAATCCTCACATCTTCCAGGCTATTTTCGTGATAGTTTCACACGAATGTAAGCCCTAACTAATAAAATTGGCAGGATGAAACACCTAAATATTTCTCCTCAAAACTGAAGCCAAACATTAGGATATCTTGAAAAGTCACCAAGGTTCTCCTCTGGATTCATGACATCCCTAATTCTTCCTCCTTTAGATTCTACAATAAAATGTTCCAAATTTGAACCAATCACCTTTTCACACCTCTGCATCCGATCTCATCGAAGAGTCCTACCCTTTGAAACTCCTTGAAGATAATATTTTCAGATTTTTATCGAGACTTTTCTTAGTTGACTTTAATCATTTAAGATGTAATTAACTATAGGGGCTTGCCCTTATAGGAAGCATGTTCGAACCCAGCTTAATATAAACCCTATTTAATTCTATATAAAAAATAGGAGAACTTGTCAACAAATATAAAGGTTTCACAGACCAAACAAACGACATATATTCCTTTGTTTATTTGATAGAGCCTCATCCTCAAGTCTTGTGTTTATCCTTTGGGATAGATACAAAGTTTGAGGTATAACACTCTTTCTTTTAAACTAGGAAAAATATGGGTCGGTTTGATTTCATATTTTTCTAAAACTAAATATATATGTAAAATAAAACATCCTTCCGAAGCGGGCTACGACATTTTGATTCAAGTGACCGACAACTTCTTACGGGCAACTCCAACCTAAAATAGTGCAGCTGGGGATGTGCATTTCTCTCCATTCAAATCAAGAAATATTTTTTCACACATCGGTATTGTGTCCATGTCCCTCTTGGACCAAATTACACTTCTTCCGTTGACATACTTTACCCATTTCTGTGTTGGGAAGGTATGGTCAACTACTTGGACTTCAGAGTTAGTTGTTCAACCACCTTTGAACAGAGGGGTTCAGAAGGCCATTAATCATTCTTTAATTTTCTATATGGGGTCGATCCCCAATAAGTGTGTCGGTGGACTAATTTTACCTGGGCATTCTCTGCGACTAATTCGGTCTCGCACTAGGTCCTAAAATTTCTTCACATCTCCCTTCCAAATTTGATTTGCTATTCTGCAAATTAAACCAAATCATGTTGTGTTGCGTGCACTTTGAAATTTTCTTATATTAATTAAATTTTGCACCTTTTTAAACAAAGATGTTAAAAATGCCTGTAAATTAAGACCCGCCCGATCTACAGATCAACCTCTATTTTTAGTGCTTGCACTAAAGATTACGAGGTTTTTGGCCATATAGCTAACCCTAAAACTTTCTGTTTTGAAGCCCGCTGCAATGGCCTATCCAACACTGACCTTTTCCTGCAACCTGCCAACGGACCGCAACGCTCGTAACATCGCTCCTACCATAAAATTTGGAGCCAGAGTTGAAGATCTCAAGGTCATCCTCGGGAAAGCCCCATTTGTGGTAATGAATATATCCGCTCCGGAAATACAGGAGCCGCCTGCAGAATTTAACCTGAACTGCCTTCAAGACTTCCCTGCCTGCAAGAAGGCTAAAGCTACTGTCGTCGCGACACCCGTCAAACCTGTTATCCCCGCTACTGTTAAGGGGAAAGAAGTGATGATCGTTGAAGATCTGACTGAAGGATTAATTGTCTCTCCACCCGTGTTTGAAATCGAGTCAAGCTTAAGGACTGTACCACTGACACGAACTCAAAGGAGGAACCACAATAGAAGAGTTTGGAGGGCTATCAAAGCCCAAGCTCCTGAAAAGATACCTGTTGAGGAGGAGCCTCATCAAGTTGAAGAAGTGTTACCAGAAATTTATCCACTCCTATGAGAAAGTAGATTCCATCCTATAACAGATACTGATGGATACGAGAGAATCCGGAGGATCGCTGTTGCATTACCATCACCTCATGAACATGGTGAGGAGGGAAAGAAGTTTACTCCTATCACTTGAGTTAGCACAATTTTCATAAGGCTTGCTACCAAAGAAGGATGTTTGGTTAGCGAGTTACTTAAAAAAGTGGGAGATGCAATTTCTTCGCGTGAAGAAGGAAATTTTGAAAGGCGTCAAATCTGCCAGACAATCCCTTAAGACAATTGGAGCACCGCCTTCTCAAATTCCTGTTTGCCTCCACTTAGGGAACAAAGTTGATACCATAGTGATTAATACTGATTATACTGCCACCAAGACCACAGGTCGTCGACTGGTTAAGTCGAGACTGGGTCCAAAGATGTTACCCTTCATTCCTGCAATCCCAGGTACAAAGATAAAGCGATTACCTAACACTCTATCCGGTCTACACCACGGGGAGCATACCTTCCCTTGACATACCGATGTATCTTTAAAGACGTCCTGTCCTGAGACGTCATCATTGAAGAAGAAGAGGGTATGGGTAAGGTCGTTGCACTGATACAGTTCAGTGAACCTGCAAGATAGGAAGTAAAACTAGTGCCTGAAATATCTGACATCATCGCGACAATAGCTAGCGAGATGGAGGAGCAAGTCGATGATATCCACTAAGGTCCTCCAGATCTTAAAGAGATAAAGGAATCAATAATTGAAGAGAAAGTCGAGATACTCAGGATTGAGATTTTCGAGTTATTTTGAAAGCACAGAGTTTCCGTCAATAGTGACAATGAAGATTTTGATTACAATGATTACTTGGAGGAGGATTTCAAGGACGTCCATGTGATCAAAACCAGAGCTACCACGTCTGCGCGCAAGGCTCAACCTCACACCAAAGAGAATGCCATGGATGAGCTGCGTAGGGTTATCCTCCTAAGAGATGAGCAAGTCAGTCTACTAGAGAAAAGAACAGAAGAGATGACTGTAGCTATGACCACCATGGCCACCATTCAAGGACAATCACAAGCACCGAGATTAGCTTCTCCAAAGATTAATCAGCCATAAATCATACACTTCACAGATGAAAGAAGAGAGGCTACTTCAACAGACAAAGATGAACAACCAAAGAAAGATTATCTGTCAGGTGCCATGCCAAAAAAGAGTTCAAGCAAATAGTTGAACAAGTACGGGATGTCTTAGCCCAGTCTAAGGGCGGTGCATCAATTTTAAAGGGTAGACCTTACCCGAAGGAGTTTGATATCATCCCTTTCCCAAAGTGTCTTGTGGCCCCAAACTTTAAAATATTCGATAGGGCTCGAAATCCCATACAACACATAGCACATTTCCTAGCCAGTTGTGGCAACACGAGGAATAATGAAGCTCTACTCTGCGAACAGTTCGTTAGCAGCTTGTCAAGAATTGCTTTTGACTGGTACGCTGACTTATCCAACAGGTCAGTTAAAACATTTTTGAAGTTGGAACAATTATTTGTGAAAATATTTGCCAGGGCACAACATCATGTGTCTATTGGAGAGCTCATGATGAAGAAGCAAAAGCCCAACGAAACTTTGGCAGAATTATTTTGAGGTGGAGAAAACTTAGATTGAAATGTGAACCTCAGCTACAGGAACATCAAGAAATTGAGATTCTACTTAAAAGCATTCATGGTCCAGTAGCTTTGATGCTTAAGGGACTCACCATAAAATCCTTCGAGAAGCTACTCAGTAAAGCTAGCAGTCTTCAAGAAGAAATGAAGCACTTGGAGCCACATGAAAAGGCTAATGTGACCAGGGTGTTTGAAAAGAAATCAGGAGTAGTCACAACTACCGATAAAGGAAAGCAGCTGATAAAGTTATATGCAGAAGAGCATCGCCAGTCTTCGTCACAGTACTCTCAAAAATAGAGCAGTCAATCCAACCAACGATCGCCTCAGGAGGGATTACCTCAAACAGTGGGTAAAAGAATATCCCTGTTAGAGCGACAGAAAGTTATGTATTTTTTCAAGGATGAAACCATACCTAAAATATTCAAAAGATAGATGAAGAAACCAGAATTCAAACTTCCTGATCCAAAGAAACCCGAAGAGGTGGATAAGAAGAATGAACTAAATTATTTCCCATACCACCGGTTGCTTGAGCACACTATAGACAAGTGTTTTGTCTTTAAGGATTGGCTCGAGAAGAACCTCAAGGAAGAGAATATAACAATCCCAAAGGAGTATTTGAGAGAGCCTGAAAAAGGTTCCATAAACATGAGTATTTCAGCTGAGTCAATCTCCTCAGTTGATCAGTATGCTGGAATAGATGGATGGAGTACAACTTAGGATGAACTGAAGAGGGTCCTTAATCAAATACAGGATTCATTGAATCAAGCTTCTATGAATACCAAAGAATAATGGAAGGAGGTTTGGAGCAGATTGTCCAAGAAGATACCTAACAAGATACAGTCTACATCAAAACAAGTTTCCATTCAGAGACCGCAACATACCGAGCCTGAGATGAAGATTTCACCAGAAGATCCGTCATCGTTAAGGATAAAGAATAAGAAAAAGGAAAGTTTCACTGCTAAGATTGATAACACGGAGGGTAGGATAGGGGCTGCCTCTACTAGATTGGTTGTCTCAAATTTGGGGAAGAAAATCCTCAAACCCTTAACTTTGTATGATTATCTTTTTGTCCTTCTTGGGTCTTATAAATATAATGATTGTGATTTCGGCTACGTTTTGACTATTTCTGGTGATAATGTAACTGATTATGATCGATCTAGCTGCAATCTTGATTCCCAAAATGATCCTCAAATTATACTCGAGTCTAATGAAATCGTTGTCAAGTTCAAAGAATACATCAATAATACTGCTTACGACAACACCGATAACGAAGAGTCAATTCTTGAGCATCAAGGTACACCAGTCGCCATCAACTTAGATATTTTTAATGGAGAGAAAAAGACACTGGAAGATTCAACAATGATATCTCAAGAAGAAGAAGTCACAGAGGTTAACCTAAGGAGCAAAAAAGTGTTACCAATAAGAATAGCTCCAAAAGATAAAGGAAAACAAATAATTACTAGAGAAGAGATACCCTCACCTATGCCAGTAGAAGAACCACATAATCAAGATAAAATTGGAGGATCATGCAAAGTAGACTACAACGTCCTAGCTCATCTTAAGAAGTTTCCTGCCCCAGTAAGCATCTACGATGCTCTGATTCTGTTAGAGAAGATGAGAGAATCTCTGGTTACAGCTTTTCTTGATCCAGAAATTTTCTTAGCTCAGTTGGCTAACACATCCTCAGATGAAGTTTGCTCGTTGAGAGAACAGTTAGGGGTAACCTTCACAGACAAAAACTTGCTGCTCCGTACCGCCAACCATAATCGTCCGCTCTACATCTCCGTCAACATTGTCAGATTTGTGTTATCCAGAGTTTTAGCGGATCCTGGAGCATCTCTTAACTTGATGAGCCTACAAACATTGACCTATTTGGATATTGAAGCTCAAGAGCTTACAGCTGATAAAATGATGTAAAGAGGATTTAACCAAAAAGGAGAAAGAGCCCTTAGATCAATTACATTACTTATGAAGGTTGGAGAACTCGTAAAAACTGCTAAATTTCATATCATTGACTCCGAGACCTCTTTTAACGCTCTATTGGGTCGACCATGGATTCATGAGCACAATATGGTTCCGTTGTCTCTACACCAGTGCATCAAATACCGCAAAGATGGTCAAGAAAATTGCATCGAGGGAGACCTACAACCATTTTCAGTGCATGAAGTTAGTATCCATGAAGATGCTGCCTACTACGCACCTCCAAAGAAGACTGTCTTCTCAATCAAAATTTTGAAAAAGAAAGATGAAGATTCAGAAGAATCACAAAAAGGATGACATACAACTCCGCATCAACAATCTTTTACCACTCCCTTACAACGAGTTGGTGGAGGTTCTTCTAGTTCACACTCCCGAGGACAAGGCTGAGGACGCAGATGAATAAAGATCAATCTAATTGTTGAACGGACTAGGTTAACTATCAACATTGGTGATGAAGACTGTTCTAAAGATGAAATCATGATGAAAAAGCAGAAGAAAAGACCTCACTACGAGATATCCCTAGAAGATACAGAGAAGAATAAATATGAAACAATGTATGATCGGATAAACCACTATGTGAATACTATGAGCCTTACTCAGATTCTCCCTTAAAAGATCAAGAGTTTAGAGGTCAAGGAAGTCCATAGTGTTGATTCAAAGCAGATCAAATTTTATCGTGCTTCTACCTCTACTGAGCTTGAAAAACATGTAAATTTGGATGTTGATTCTAATGAATTAATGGAATTGCCTTTTAGTTACTTCTCACCTTGTATTCAAAAGTTAATTCAACAAGGACACTTACCAAAACAAACGCTAAAAGAAAAAAATTCAAATTTAACAAAAATTATGGAATACTAAATGTTGACCCCCACTTTGAAAGAATGTCTCAGATTTGGTACAGTTGGACTAGTCGATGATTCTGAATTATGCATGGTTGTTACTAGTGAGTCAGAAGAGGATTGTCGCAATGTAGAGGATGACTCTACTAATCAACCAATAGAAGATGCTCTGCCAGAAATTGAGGAGAAAATTAAATCTACTATCGATGAATTGAAAGAGATTAACCTAGGGACTGAAGAACGACCCTGACCTGCATTTATAAGTTCTCTTGTTGATGACAAAGAATTTACAAAATTGGACAAATTATTAATAGAATTCAAAAATTACTTTGCATGGAGCTACGATGAAATATCAGGACTGTTAGTAGAGGTTGCAGTCCATAAACTCGAGGTGGAAAAGAATATAACCCCAATAAAACAGACTCCCAGGAGAATGTGCCTCGAAATAGAACAACAAGTCATCACCGAAGTGAAAAAGTTGATAGACGCCAACTTTGTAAAAGAAGAGCAATACCCCACATGGTTGGCCAATATTGAACTTGCTAAAAAGAAAAATGGACAGATCCGCATTTGTGTCGACTTCCGAGATTTAAATAAAGCATGTCCAAAAGACGGGTTTCCACTACCTATACCAGAGATGATGGTGGATATCGCTTCAACACATGAAATTTTCTCCTTCATGGATGGATCATTGTGATACAACCAAATTAAGTGGCTCCTCAGGATGCCGTACTTTCAACTTTTAGAACAATGATTGGACTTTTCTGCTACACAGTGATGTCGTTCGGTATAAAGAACGCCGGAGCAACATATCAGCGTGCAATGACGAAGATTTTTTACAATGTCATTCACAATCAAGTAGAATGTTACATGGATGATTTGGTCATCAAAAGTGAATTAAAAATAGATCATTTGTATAATTTGAGGATCTTGTTCGAACGATCACGGTAATACAATCTGAAAATGAATCCCTTAGAGTGCGTCTTTGGCGTTACCTTCGGAAAATTTCTAGGATTCATTGTCCATCATTGGGGAATTGAGATCGACCCAGATAAGGTTAAAGCTATCTTGAAAATGCCTCCCACTAAAACCTTGAAATAGCTACATTCCTTTTAGAGGAAGTTAGTATATCTGAGGCACTTTGTTTCTAATCTCATCACTACATTCTTTCCAGAGGAAGTTAGCATATCTGAGACACTTTGTTTCTAATCTTCAAAATATCATCACTAGGTAGTAAGGATTTCCACAACCTCTAGCAGAAAAAAGACATAAAAGGTGTTAACCGCTTTCCCCAAATCATATCTCCCCACTTAATAGGTTGTCATTTATATAATTGTTAGAAATTATAAACAGACATTTTTTGTAAGGAAGCCTATCTAGTAATGATTCTATCTTTCTGTTCAGGGTTGATTTCTATTTTCTTAACCCAATATACTTGCTCTTTAGTTAAGATGGTAGCCAACAAATTACAATTCCACTGATTATCAGTCCAGAATTCCTTCACCTTTGTCATCAAGTTTTGATTGGAGGTGTGTAGTCTCTCCCCATTCCAAACCTAATTATCCAGCCAGAAATTTACTTGTCCTTCTCCAAGCTCCCAAATAAATAAATCCTCGGCTTTATGTTTAACCTCCAAAAGTTTAGTCGGCAACCTGAAATCACCCACTTTCTTCTTAGCCATGGTAGGATGTAGTGTCCTACAGTACTCCGCCTTCATAAACATTGCCCAGAGACTATCTTGTGCTTTGAACTTTATCCAAAGTTTGCATAGATTGATGATACTAAGCTGCTAAAATTCTTCAAATCCTAAACCTTCTGCATTTAAAGGTTTACACAGTTTTTGCCAAGCTAACCAATGGAATTATTTCTATTGTCCAGCCAATAGAAATTTGTTAAAAATTCTGACAAGCCTTATTTGAGTTCCTTTCTTCATTGTAAACATTTGAAGAGCATATGAAGGAATGGAAGCTAAGATGCTTTTAAGGATGGTGATTCTACCTCTATTAGAGAGGAAGTAATTTGTCCAACATTGCAGCTATTTTTGAATTTTATCAATAACACCATAGAATTTAGTTTGCTTGGTTCTCCCTTTGATTAATTGAACACCAAGATAGTTGATTGGTATAGAAGTCTTGTTGAACCCAGTCTGCTGTGCAATCCATTGCTTTATCTCTGGAAGAGAGCTTGAGCTAGTAAAAAATGGACATTTTTGTTTGTTGAGATGCATACTAGAAGTTTTTTGGAAGTGTGTAAGTCCTTGGTAAAGAGCCTTTACAGCAGTCTTGGTAGCCTTCGAGAAAATGATAATATCATCTACATAGGACAAACTCACACCAATGTTGGATCTATGCTGATAGGCTAAATGAGAAGATGAGGTAAACATTTGATTTAGAAACCTAGAAAGATAATTCATAGGAATAAAGATAGTTGGTGACAAAAGATCTCCTTGTTTAATTCCCCTAGAGGCAATGAAGAAACCTTGACTTTTGCCATTAATTAAGATTGAATGGTTCTTACAACAAAGCCACCTTCTTATCAGATTGATAAAGGCCTCAGAGAAACCCATAGTCTTTAAGGTATCCAAAATAAAATTCCAATTAATTGTATTTTAACACTTATGAATATCTAATTTCAGAATGAGATTGATGCCTCTACATTTTCTATCAAGGTCCAGCAACAGCTCCTATGCCAAAAGAAAGTTATCAAAGATTTGTCTTTCTTTCACAAATGCCACTTGATTATTGCTGATAAGCTGTTGGAGGTGAGGTTGAAGCCTGTTGCTAATAATCTTGCTGATTACTTTAGACATGACATTTGTTAGACTGATAGGTCTAAAGTCTCCTCACCCAACCCTGCTGGAACTTTTGGGAATCAAAGTTATAGTTGAAGCTGTAAAATATCTAGGGGGGTCAATACCTTTAAAGAAGCTTTGCATAGCATCAACAACCTCTCCACTGATGATATGCCATGTAGTCTTATAAAATTTTGCAGTGAAGCCATTAGGGCTAGCCACCTTATGGTCATCTATAGAGTCCAATGCAGCTTTAATTTCTCCTTCAATAGGAATATGATTAAGGTCCAAACTTTGTACATAATCGTTGCACTCAGAGATGAGGTCCATCTTGTTTTGAGCTCTCTCAGTAGCCTGATCCTTACAGATATTTTGAAAATAGTAAACAGCACCAAGGGCAATATTCTCAGCATCAGTCACTAACCTTCCATGAGAATCCTATATGGATAGAATCATGTTATTTATCCTTTTAAAGTTAATACAAGCATGGAAATAGCTTGTTTTACTATCTCCATCAATAAATCTTGTGGCTGCAGATAACATACAGTATAGTTGGTTTGCATTAACAGTTCTTCACTAGCTTTGTGAAGGTCAGCTTCAGAATTCAATCCCATTTGAAAATCCTTTTCCATGTGAATAATTTTACTTTGGGCAATAATCAAGTTCTCATGTATAATGCCAATAGTTTCCCAATTCCACTTCTTCAGATGTGTTGCCACTTTCTTCTGGAGATTCCACTATTTTATCCATGGATTAGAGTTACCTTCAGCCCTCCAAACCTTATAAACTTCTTCAATAAAATGAGGATGAAGAGTCCACATGTTTTGGGATTTGAAGGGAGCTTTGTTAGGCTTTTCAGCATTTTAGATAGTACACAACAAAGGACTGTGGTAAGAATCTGCCATAGCCAAACGAGTATTTAGAGTTACGAAGCATTCTATCCAGCCTTTCCCACATCGCACCCCTCCTCCAAGTGAAGTCTAGACCTTAATACCCTAAGTCAAACAAATCAGCTTCTGAAAGAAAATCATTGAATCTATTCATTACAAAAGTAGTAAGTGGTCTACCACCTCTTCTTTCTCCAAGAGAGGAAATACAGTTTAAGTCACCCTCTAAAATCCAAAAGGAGTTTACAGATTGTCCAATGTGAGTTAACTCATTCCATAAGGTGGCTTGATTATTAGCAAGACTACTGGTATAAATGAAGCTGACATAGCCAACTTGAGCTCCAATATAGAATTAGATGTGAATAAACTGAGAATTATTTACCAAAATTGTCCATTGAAGTTCAGCCCTAGCAAAGAGCCAAAATTTGTTGTTAGAATTAGAAAAATGATCAAAATGTGGGAACTTCTTCTTAATTTTTTGAGAATTTTTAGTAACCAAAGGTTCAAGAATGGCAAAACACCATACTTTATGGACACTCACTAGATTTTTTAGTCTTATGATAGAAGAGGGGTGAGCAATACCACTAATATTCCAAACAAGGAACTTATCATTGAGAAAAGTTCCTCTCTTCCCCTTAGTCCTTGGGTGGTGATCCACTTTAAGTCTTTCACTCCAAAGGCTGTTTAAAATCTGACTTGCCTTTTTTTTATTACTTCTTTGAACTTGCCAAACTTTAGTTAAGACTTCTGTCAAACTATTAATTGTCTGGTCTTCAACTCTAATTGGATTAATACTAATTAATTTGTCATCCTGTATTACATTTTCCTTCATATTTCCGTTACTACCAATAGCTTCCTCCTGCTCCCTAGCAGTACTTTTGGGTATAACTCCAATAGTATTTTCAGCATCAATAGTAGTAGCAACAGCTGCCACTTTCCTTCCATCTATCTCTGTTGGCCTAGAACTTTCATTTCTGTCCCGAGTAGGTCTTCTTTTAGGTGGAGGGTGTAGTCTATTGCACCCTTCCACATTATGTCTAGACATTTTATAATGTTGGCAATAAACTGGTTTCTATTCCACTATTATTTTCTGCCAAAATCCTTTTTCAGTAGTTCCAATCCACACTCTATCAATGTCAGGCAGGGAAATGTCCCTCTCTACCAAAACTCTAGCACCAGCAGATCTAGCCATATTAAAAGTAGGCGCATCCAATCACTCTACTGATGCTGAACAATACATTTTGATGGAAATATTGAATAAGTAGTTTAGGGAATTTGAACCACATTGGAACTACAGGAGGTTCCTTTGTGGGATCAAACTCAGGTGTCCACTTCAACAACTTCATTGAAACTCCATTAATAATTAGAGTTTGTTTTGCAAATACCCTTGCATAATCCTCTTTATTAAATAATGAAATTAACAGATGCCTCCCATCTATTAAACCCAGCCTCCAAGCACCAGAAAATTTCAAATCCACAAAAATTTTCCTTACCAAACCCATTTTAGGGTGGCCATACTGAAATTTGCAACCAGTATAAAATTTATTATTTCATTGAGTTCATTAATTTCCTGAGGTTACAAAATGATGGCAGGTTCCCCATCCTTTAAACCTAAAGCATTGACAAAGGGGCAAACCCCCCTCCCAGCAGCAGCATCATGAAGACATTGAGGGAAGACCAAATGATAAAAGGATTTAGGTACTTCCAAGACACTTCCAACAACATTAGCAAAAGTAGACTTGGTCCATTGGGCATTGGTAACCACATCAATGGGGAAGGCCATTGAGGACACCAGAAAAAACCAAAGACAAGTCTAGAGAAAGAAAACCCACAAACAGCAAGACAAAATCTAGAAAAAAGAGAAAACAACTGCAGAACCTCAAAAAGGATCAAACAAAATAGAAACCAAGAAAGGGAGAGACCAAGGAAAAAATAGTAACTAACAGCAAGCTCAACAAGGCAATAGAATAGTAAAAAAATTCGAAAAAGGTCTTCCCGGGCAACACCCAAACCACCCCACAAACCACAGGGACTCCTTGAAGGGAAAGCAAGCTTTCTCACACAGCTCCAAAGCACCTCCAAGCAGCTCCATCACAGCCAAAACCCTAGCAGAGCATAGCTAGGTCCAGCCGCCACCATCTGTGTATATGTATATATATATATATATATATATATATATATATATATATATATATATATATATATATATATATATATATATATATATATA
>NEWO01000084.1:529264-552368 GCA_003013225.1 Phalaenopsis aphrodite
AAAACAAAGGAGTATACAAAAGGTATAGGACCTATCTAAGATAGACACAAAAAATGACCAAAAAGTGAAGACCAAAAAATAACTACCCCCTACAGTTTATAAAAGGAATGAGCAAACTATCCCCATGAAGAAGTATTTCAAGCTGAGTGGAAGGTATGGTCCCGACAACAATTTCTTCAATATCCTTCCCCCTAGCTGCCAAACTATGAGCAGGGGTGTTTCCTTCCCTTAAGATATGCTGGAAAGTTACATCAACATTACTTAACAAGCTCAGGATTTTAGCACTCCACCTAGCAACATTCCATGGAGCAGCCTCTTCATGATTTAGGATTCTAATACAGCTGAAGGAATCTGTCTCAATTATCAATTTAATGATGTTGTAATGCTTGGCAAAGTAGATTGCCCAAAAGATAGCAATCATTTCAGTTTCAAGTGCATCCAAAGCTCAAGTGGGAGAGGAAAAGTATAACATGCACTTCCCTAGAGAGTTCCTATAGATACCTCCTACACCAGCAGCCTTCTTACCAAAGCTTCCATTAGTGTTGACTTTCACCCACCCTATAAGAGGTGGGTTCCAGAGAACTAAGGTAGGCACCTGAGCTTCTGCACAATAGGCACCCAATTCAGGAAAATATTAGGAAAGTTATGAAATTTTATTATCTTCTGCAGATACGAAGTACAATTCAGCACCACCTTCATCTCATTTGGTTTGCTGTTATCAAATTTATACTGGTTTCTGCACATCCAAAGGAACCAGGCAACAATACAAGGAATGATTATTAATTTGGCATCTAACCATTCCATCCAACAACCCAAAAAGTATTGCCAGCTGACTTTAAGAGTGTTAATATTCAGGTGTTTAAGTATACCAGACTAGACCCCTTGGGAGAAACTACAAGAGAAGAATAAATGATCCAGACTTTCCTCAACCTGACAACAGAGATGACAACAAGAGGGTCCCTTAATCCCTTTCATATTCAAAATATCATCAGTAGGACGTAAGGATTTCCATAACCTCCAACAGAAAAAAGACATGGAAGGTGTGAACAACTTCCCCCAGATCAAATTACCCCACTTGACAGGTTGCCATTTAAAAAACTGTTGGTAGATGAAGGCAGACAATTTTTGTGTGGCATCCTATTTAGTAATGAGTCTATCTTTCTGCCCAGGAAAGATATTAGTTTGCTTAACCCAATGAATTTGTTCTTTAGATAGGATGGCATTCAACAGATTGCAGTTCCACTGATTATCACTCCAGAATTCCTTCACTTTTGTAATTGAATTAGAATTGGAGTGGTGAAGCCTCTCCCCATTCCACACCCACTTATCAAGCCAGAAATTAACTCGGCCTTCACCAAGCTCCCAGATAAAGAGCTCCTCAGCTTTAACTCTAACTTTCAGAAGCTTAGTCCACAGCCTGGAGTCTCCCATCTTTTTTTGGGCCATAGTAGGATGAACAGCCCTAGAATATTTCCCCTTCATAAACAAAGTCCAAAGGCTATCTTGTGCTCTGAAATTGATCCATAGTTTGCAAAGGTTAATGATACGAAGATGCTGAAAATCTTTAAAGCCTAAGCCACCAGCACTTTGGGGTTTACAAAGTTTGTTCCAAGCTAACCAATGGAACTGTTTTTTTTGTCCAGCCCACAAAAATTTGTTTAAAATTCTAGCCAGCCTGATCTGAGCACCTTTCTTCATGGTAAACATTTGAAGAGCATAGGATGGAATGGAAGTTAGAATGCTTTTAAGGAGGGTAATTCTGCCTCCATTTCAAAGGAAGTAATTGGTCCAGCACTGCAGCTTTTTCTGAATTTGATCAATAACCCCATTGATATGTGTTTGCTTGGTTCTCCCTTTAATTAATTGGACACCAAGATAGATTATTGGTAGAGAAGCTTTGCTGAAGCCAGTGTACTGAGCAATCCAATGCCTCATATGTGGAAGAATATTTGAGCTAGTAAAAAATTGGCATTTATGTTTATTAAGATGCATACCATAAGTATTTTGGAAGTGTTTCAGTCCTTGGGATAGTGCTTTCACAGCAGTTTTGGTAGCGTTAGAGAAAATGATAATATCATCAGCATAAGACAGATGACTCACCCCAATGTTAGATCTTTGCTGATATGTTAGGTGAGGTGAAGAGGCAAACAAATTATTTAAAAGTCTAGAGAGATAATCCATAGCAAGAATGAAGATAGTAGGAGACAATGGATCTCCTTGTTTAATTCCCCTTGATGTAGATAAGAAACCATGGCTTTTCCCATTGATTAAGATATAGTGATTATTAATACACAACCATCTTTTTATCAAGATTATAAAGGTCTCATTAAAACCCCTAGCAATAAGAGTGTCCAATATAAAGTTCCAATTGATAGTATCATAAGCTTTCTGGATATCCAATTTCAGAATGAGATTGCTGCCTCTACACTTTCTGTCAAGGTCCAGCAGCAATTCCTGTGCCAAGAGAATATTATCAGAGATCTCTCTTCCTTTCACAAAAGCTATATAGTTATTGCAGATAAGTTGTTGGAGGTGAGGTTGGAGCCTTCTGTTAATAACCTTGCTAATAACTTTAACTAAGACATTTGTAAGACTGATAGGTCTGAAATCTCCCCACCCAGACCTGCTAGAATTTTTTAGAATCAAAGTGATATTGGAAGCAGTGAAGTACTTAGGGGGATCCATACCTTTAAGGAAGCTTTGTACAGCATCAACCACCTCCCCACTGATGATATGCCAAGTAGATTTGTAGAATTTGGAAGTAAAGCCATCTCGGCCAGCCACCTTTTGGTCATCAATAGAATCCAGTGCAACTTTAATTTCCCCTTCCATAGGAATCTGAATAAGGTTCAAGCTTTGAACATAATTAATGCACTCAGAGAAAAGTTCCACCTTGATAGGAGCTCTCTCAGTAGACTGATCCTTAAAGATATTTTGAAAATACTGAACAACATCATTGGCAATATCCTCAGCATCAGTTACAACATTGCCATTTGAATCATGTATGGAGAGGATCATGTTATTCTTCCTTCTAAAATTTATACAAGCATGATAATAGCCTGTATTTCTATCTCCATCAAGAAATTTAGTGACTGCAGCTTTTCGTTTCAGAAAACATTCAGTAATATTGGTTTGCATTAACAGCTCCTCACTTGCTTTGTGCAGTTCAGCTTCAGAATTTAGTCCCATTTGGAAATTTTTCTCCATTGTAATGACATTACTTTGAGCAGTGGTCAGATTCTCATGAATATTGCCAAATTTTTCCCAATTCCACTTCTTTAGATGTGCAGCCACCTTTTTTTGCAGGATCCATAGTTTAACCCAGAGATTAGAGTTTCTTTCAGATCTCTAAACCTTATCAACTTCATCAACAAACAGAGGGTGGAGAGTCCAAATGTTATGAAATCTGAAAGGAGCATTTTTTGGCTTATCAGCATTTTGGATAGTACATAACAATGGTCTATGGTCAGAACCTGCCATAGCCAGATGTGTAACAATAGTGCAAGGGAAGGTCTGAACCCATTTAGAGTTCCCCATCAATCTATCCAGCCTCTCCCACATAGCACCTCTTCTCTATGTGAAGTCAGGCCCTTGGTACCCCAAATCAAACAACTCAGCCTCAGAGAGAAAGTCATTGAATCTGTTTATTGCAGAGATAGTGGGAGGTCTACCACCTTTTCTTTCACTAAGAGAGGAAAGGCAGTTAAGATCACCCCCCAAAATCTAGAAAGAGTTAACAGCTTGTCCAATCAGAATCAACTCATTCCATAAAATGGCTTGGTTGTTGGCAAGGCAACTGACATAAATGAAAGTGGCATAGCCAACTTGAGCTCCAATATAGAATTGTATGTGAATAAACTGAGAAAGATCTATCAAAACAGACCAATGTAATTCAGCTCTAGCAAAGAGCCAAATTTTATTATTGGAGTTAGAAAAATAATCAAATTATGGGAACTTTTTTTTGAATTTTTTGGGAATTTTTAGTTACTAAAGGTTCAAGAATGGCAAAACACAAAACTTTATGGACTCTCACTAGATGTTTTAATCTCTTGAGAGAGGAGGGGTGAGCAATACCCCTAATGTTCCAAACAAGAAAATTAATCATTGGGAGAAGGTCCTCCTTTTCCCCCTGGTCCTTGGATGATGAACCAAAGGACTTGGGCCCTCCAAAGGTTGTTTAAATTCTAACTTGCCTTTTTTCTTTTTACTGCTTCTTTGAACTTGCCGATCTTCAGTTAGGACATCAGTAAAACTGTCAATTATCTGATTTTTAATTCTATTTGGATTTATATTGATTGAGTTGTCATCAATCGTAATATTTCCTTTCAAAATACTGTTAAGGCCAAAGGGTGCCTCTTGCTCCACAACACTATTATTGGGTTTCATCTCAATAGAGTTGTCATCAGTAGTAGCTGTATCAACTACTGCCACTACCATTCCATCTTTTTCTACTGGTTTATCAATATTGTTGAAACTAGCATTTTTCCTTTTTGATAGAGGGTGTAGTCTATAACACCTTTCCACATTATGACCAAACATTTTACAATGTTGACAATAAATTCGTTTTTGTTCCATTACAATTTGCTGCCAAAAGCCTTCTTCATGAGTACCAATCCACACCTATTCTATATCAGGCAGGGAAATGTCCCTTTCAACCAAAACTCTTGCACCAACAAGTCTAGCCATATTATATGTAGGAGCATCAATTTTCAGTGGGCAACCAAGCACCCTACTGATGCTGAAAAGAACATTTTGATGGAAGTATTGAATGGGTAGATTGGGAAATTTAAACCAAATACGAACTACAGGGGGTTCCTTTGAGGGATCAAATTCAGGTGTCCACTTCATTAACTTCATTGGAACACCATTAATAATTAGAGATTGTTTAGCAAAAACCCTTGCATAGTCCTCTTCATTAAATAATGAAATTAGCAGGTGCCTTCCATCAATTAAACCCAGCCTCCAAGCACATATTAATTTCAAATCCCCAAAGAATTTCCTCACCAAATCCATCTTTGGGTGGGCAAACTAGAATTTGCCAACCAAAGTGAATTTAACAGTCTCATTGAGCTCATTAATTTTTAGAGGGGAGAAGATAATTGCAGGTTCTCCATCTTTTACTTCTAGAGGATTAACAAAAGGACAAACACCCCCTCCAGCAGCAGCATCATGTAAGCATTGAGGGAAAACCAAGTGTTTAAAGGATTTAGGCACATCCAAGCCACTACCCACAACTTCAGCAAAGGTGGCCTTAGTCCATTGAGCATTTGTTTCCACATCAATGGGGTAGGCCATGAGGATCACCAGAAACAAACAAGAGGCAGGGGAAGAGAGAAAAAACCTCAAAACACCAAAGACCAAATCCAACCAGAAGAGAGAAGCAAATAAAGCTTCAAAAAAGCAAACCCAAACAGAAAACCAGGAAAACCAGCAAGGAAGGGGAGGCCCCAGGAAAACCCAGAAGCAACAGCAGCTAACCCAATGGAACAGTAATACAAACTAGAAACCAAAACTTCCTCAGCCACAACTAAAGTCACCAACCCCCGGGAGAACTTACAGAAACAAGCTTCAAACAAGTCCAGAACACCTCCAAATAGCTCCATCACAGCCAAAACCCTAGTAGAGCACAGCAGCCAGCCTCCAGCATCTTGGATATATGTGTGTGTATATGTATGTATGTATATATATATATATATATACACTTTAGAAAAATATGAAGTCAAACCAACCCCATACTTTTCAAAATTTAAGTGATATAGCACTATACCTCCAACCCTGAATCTATCTCGAACGATAAACACAAGACTTGAGGGTGAGGCTCGATCAAATAAACTAAGAAATATATGACATATGTTTGTTCTGTGAAAACCATTCTATTTGCCGAAAAGTTCCCTTATTTAATATGAAAAATTAATTACATCTTAGATAACTAAAGTCACCGAAGTAAACTCTCGATAATAATAATAAAATATTATCTTAAAGGAAGTCAAAAGGATTGGACTTTTCAACGAGATCGGACAAAGAAGTGTGAAAGGGGAATGGTTTAAGTTTGAAATATTTTTTTTGTAGAGTCCAATGGAGGAAGAACTAGCACAGATCCTGGGGAGAAACTGGGTGACTTCCCAAGCTATCATAATGTTTGGTTTTATTTTTGGAGAGAAATTTTTAAATATTTCATCTTGCAAATCGTATTTTTTTATTGCTTACACATATGTGAAACAATCTCACAAATAACCTAGAAGATGTGAGGATTTAGGTCGTGACAAATGACAACCTCGGAATCCTAAGATGATTTAGGCCTAAAATGTAGAACATAGCTGTACAAAGGCCTAAAGGTAAGTTGAGAATTTATGTTGCATAAGCAAACAAACTCAAAATCTTATGACTTGTTGTTTAATTCTAAGGAAATATATGTTGTTGTAGATCCTCTTGCTATTGTAGATCCTCTTACTGCCCACAATGCTAGCTCCAAGCTCCTCGCCATGACGAGTATAAGTTTTCAAATGTGTTAGGTTATGATGTCAAATCAAATGCTCCTATAGTTATGGTTCTTTAAAAGTTATTAGGAATATTAAAGTTGATTAGAAAGACACCGGTTAGGATCCTATGGCTCACTCATTCTGGCACCACTATTTTCTTTCAGATTTACTTAGACCAAATGATTTCCATACTTTCATTTAAACCATGGGAATGTTCGTTAGCAACCATATGTTACCTCCTCTAAGGGATTCCCAATCATCCGACAGAGAGGTCTTAAGTTAGTTACAATTATTATTTTATGATGTTTATGATTAAATTTTGAGTTGTATTGTAGTTTGAATATTGTGGTGGTGAATTTTATCTTGGTTGATTTTAGTTTTGATTTTAGTTTTGATTTTAGTTTTGTGGCTATTTTAGCAATTTTGATTTTCATGCATAGTGACATCGTTGTTTAACATGCAAGCTCGAGACATGAAGTACAGAAAGCTAAATGCATTAATTTAAAAGGGCACCTATCGATTGTTGTCATTCCACCACCTGAAAGGTCAACACTAGCAAGTTATGTCTATAATTTAGTAATGAATTTAATTTGTAAGAGTAGATGAAGGTTTAGCTACCAAACCCCTAGTTATAATTTTATTGAATCTCACAAGATCCTAGTGGATGGTTTTAGAACAAAATTATGGCAAGTCCAATTTGCCCTTCAGAATGTCCAATGGATTTCAAAGTTCTCGAGGCATGACCCTAGACCACTTTGAAGATCCCTTAAAATATTCTGAGTTCACTTTGAACTTATCAAATTTTTTCATTAATTAATCATTCGAGGTTGGAGTGTGACTACCACGTTAATCAGTGAACCTTGACAATTTAATCATCCCAAGGATAGGATACTCGATTAATCAATTGATGTTTCATGTAAGAGTTATGTGAGTGGGTGCCCCTAAGGCTAGTTTAGGTCATTTAAGATTGTGGTGCCCACAAGTAAGGTCAGGCTTGTAGTGTTTAAGGATATTAATCCCCAACCATATTATCTTCTAAATCTAATCAATAGAGTGTGACGTCAAGCCTTAGTCACTATCAAGCCTTTAACAATCATAATAGGTGGGATGGTGATTATCAAGATTTGTATTTAAGTGATATGCATTCTTATCTAATAGTCAAATCATCCTCAACTTTGAGTTTAAGAAAAGTAAGCTATCATCTTTCTAGCTTAATCCCATCACTTAAGAATCATTTGACCTTAAGTGATTTCAAGTCATGAAGGTTAGGAGAATTATGATTTTGTTGATGTTTTGCAAGGGTGGTGAGTAAATTTCTAGCTTTTAATCCCATTGTACTTCAATCATTCAAACATGTTTATTAAGATAAAAATTACCTATTTCCCCTAGTTAATCCTAAATTTTGATTAAGGCACCAAAATTTGGAATGATTATGTTACCCCTGGGGCACTTCACCTCATAACTCATTAAACACAACTCAAATGACTTTGAGTGTTTAGAGTGTCATATCCATGAGGTAATTACAAAATTAGGGGAGAATATGTGGGTTTCCCAAACTTTAGTTTAATTTAAATATTTATTTAAACCCAAAAAATAGGCTTTTCTAGAAATTGATTTATTTAGCTTTCCAAGATAAAGTTTTTTATTTATGAGAAAATTATTAGAGGTTTCCATAAGTCAGAAAAATACTTAGACAAAATTTCATGATTTTTTTAATTAAATTATTATTATTACTATTTTAATGGGAAAATAAGGAAGATCCACTTTTAGGGCTTTAAAATTTATTTTTAACTTAGAAAAAGTAGGAAAAATATTTTTAATGAGTTCGAAGTGATCAGAGAGCAACTAGGCACATTTTTAAATATTTTGATTTTTTTTTAGATTTTTAATTATTTTAAAATTCAAAATAAAGCTAAAAAAATTAAGTATTTTCAAAAAGTAATTTTTATTTTTCCCAAGTGCCTCTAATCACATGGAACTTAGAAAACTACTTCTCATAATTTTCCCAAGTGTATTTAATTTATTATAATTATTTTTGTGCAAAAATATAAGGTTCCTTAGAAAATTAACTTTAATACTCAAACCTAATTAAATAATTTTCAAATTTTTACAGTGGATAAAAATGACTTTTATGAACAATGTTGAATTGATTTTGTCAATTTTTGATAAGCATATAATTTACAAAAATTAACACAAGATATTTACATTTAATTAAATATACAAAATTTACAAGATAATTCAAGATATTATGACATTTTTCTAGACTTTTCTGACCACAGGAAACCTACTAAAATTATTCCCATAATTTTCTAAATGATATTTTTATTTATGTAATTTAAAATGAGCCAAAATGGCCACCATAACGTGAAAATTAGGGCTAGAAGCATAGAGATGCCCTCTCACCTTGAAAAAGTTAGAGAACATTGCCTCTATGATTAGGACCAAGCCTTGAAAGTTTCAAGCCATGGTGAACAATGTTTGATCATAATGAATTAAAATACTCCAGAGGGTATTTAATTCATTAAAAACCAGGGAATAAGAAAAAGGAAATTTTTACTCCAAATTCTTCTCCTCTATTCACTGAGTAATGAGTACTTTTCTTTTATTTTTATGATTTTTTTAAGGAAAGGTATGGATTTTTTAAGTTTAGGCATTTAAAATAATTCAAAAAATCCATACTTTTCTACTTATCCACGCGGCGCCAACTCAATCTACGGCAGCTCTGAACTCAAACGCGACGGGCTCCCATTCGTCGACGCCATCTACATCAACTGCTACATGACTCACAATTCACGTGCCAAGAGTCTGTCTTACTTGATCTCCTCCATCCATTGGATACAAGTGCGATCGAATGGCTCCAAGTTATCATCCCCAAGTGACCTTACATGTAAACTATTCACATTAAAACCTCAAGATCTTCATCTAGACTCTACCAAATTGCATGGGCTTAAACCTTCATCTACTCTAGATCAACCTATCCATATGGTATATACAATATGAAATACAGTAAATGGTTATAATGAATTAAAAAAAGGCTCGTATTAGAGTTGAGGTTCAATTCCTCTGTCTTAGAGGGGAGGCCTCAATCAGATGGTTATGATAACTTGAATTGGGTCCAAAAAACCTCCAGATGAAGTCTTGTGCCTTGGTGAATTGTCTAGGAATGTTTTTTATCAAACTCGATTTTAGGTGTTGGTCTAGAACCATCCTAGAGGCTTTTTTAGAGGGGGCTTAGATGGGGAATCAACTACTTTCACTATGGGGACAGTGTGTGCACAATTAATTGAATTTTGGTTCACTATGGAGAAGTAGAGAGAACTGTCCTAGTTTTAGGGCAAATTTTTGTGAATAAATTGGCTCTAAGGGGTTGTTATGAGTTGCTGAGAGCAAAAGAATTCCACTTGTGACGGTTTAGAGAGACTCTGGTGAGATTTTATCAAAGTTTCCCCAAGGTTTCAAGCTCTTATCCTTGGCCAAGAAGAGGTCAATTTAAAGCCATGGCTGCCTGGTGGAGCTCAGGGATGGGAGTTGGGTGCTAAAGCATGCTGAGGTGGAGGGAAGAAAGGCTCAAGCATCCAATTAGAGTGAGCCAAGTCAGGGGTTTATTTTTGGGTTTTTGTCAATTGGGGCACCATTCAGCTGACTATTTTTTGTTGCTAAGTTGCTGGCTCGCAAGAGTCTTGTCACCTCTGAGCTTAGGGAGGTTAACTGGTGGCTAATTATGATTAACTTCGAAGGGTAAGGATTGATGGAAAGGATATTTCAAGTTTAGGCCAAATATTGGGTAGAGTCCCTTAAAATAAGGGACCATTGGTTCATAGCTCACTTTGGCTAGTTTAAGTGCGTCTAGCTTGGTCCATAGTGTTTACTTGGTGGTTGCGGTGTCATCAATTTGGTGGCTTAGGCATGGCTAAGTCAATTTTGGTGAAGGGGCTCAATTTGAGTCAAAATGGCTAGAAGTTTGGTATGGGTTAGGGTAGAGATGACAATGTTCACAATTTATTGGTCAATATTGTGTAGATCATTGTCACAAGAGGTTTTGAAAAGGTTTGATGTTATTTTGAATTGGTTTGGAGGTTAAATTTGGTGAGTTTTGGTGGTTTGGTCAATTTGGTGTGTCACGTAAACTTGGGTTTAAATTGGGCTAAGGTTGGGCTAATTCCACATTGTTGGTTGAAATTGGTCTATAGGAATGTCAAGAAGAGTTCTCAACATCAATTGGGTGTCACTTTTGGGGCTAGAGGACTCAATTTTGTAGAATTTGGGGGCATAGCCAATTTTGGGCAAATCTAGGGATTTTGGACTTGGGTTAATATTTTGTGAAATTGAGGCTTGACCAAGGAGCAAATTTAGTAGGCTATGGGGTTCAATTTGGTGGGGTTAAGTCATATGTTAAAATTTGGGGGTTTTGATTTGGATCAAAATTGAGCTCAAATAAGGGGTCAATTTAGCTTGGATTTGGTTTGGATTGATCATATGAAAGATGAATTTGAGCTTAGAATTGAAATTGAAGGGAATTGGATCCAAATTGTTAGACATTTGGGATGAATTTGAGAAATTGGGCCTTTAAAGGAAATTTGGGAATTTTCATCAAATTGGGTCCAAATGTAAGGGTCCAAATTGGTTTTGTATACATTTGAAGTGATTTTCAATGTTTTAGGAAATTTTGGGGTGCCAAGGGTATTTTTGTAATTCTGGCAAATTTGAGGATATTTTGGTAATTTTGGCAATTTTGGGTGGTTTTGGAAAATTTGGGTATTTTGAAATGGTTTGAAATGATTTTTAAACAAATTTGGATATTTTGGGTGAAATTGGGAATTTAGCTCAAGTTTAAAGTTTCAAGGGCATTTAAGTAATTTGGGTGGATTTAGGTGCAAAATGTGAGGTTTGATTTTTTTTTTGCAGAATTGGGGTGCCAACCACTGCATATGAGATATGGACCAATTAAATCCTCATTTGGGTCCTCTATGTTCTAGTTTTAGCTAAACCCTAGCCTAGGGCTAGTTGTTCTAGGGGACCATCTACATGAGTCTCCAAAAAGATCAAGGGATCAAAGTCAATACTTTAGGGTTCAGAGTTGTGTGTCGATATAGGTGATAGTGAGTGCAAGTGAGTGAACTAGCTCCACACCAACACCCAGACTCAACCTTAAGGTCAAATAGTACTGTGGGGACTCTCTTGAGCTCTCTCATAGTGACACCACCTACTAAGTTCTAGAGGTTAGGACCAATATGTGGAACTTCAAGTTTTGCAAGGAAGAGTTTAGAGTTTCTAATGGTGAGAAATTCTTTTCTAGTTTTCTAGGAGTAGTCAACAAGAAAGTTCTAGGGCCAGACCCTAGGCTACCAAAGAGGAAAAACTAAACCCCAACAAAAAGTGAGGTCAACACCCACAGTTGCTAACAAGATCTCCCCGGTTTAAATGGGTTTCATAACTCGTTTTAGCTAAATAAATCAAAACGAAAATGGTTATACTGGAACAAGGGAACTTTGGGATCTTAAGTAGTTTCGCTCTAATCAACTTGAAGATCCCCCATGGCATTTGAAGAACCATAACCTTAGGAAACACTTTATTTGAATTTAGGAGTTGACACATTAGAAAAATTAAACTTGCTATGATAAGAAGCTTGGAGTTAGCATTGTGGGCAGCACGACCATCTTCAATAGCACAGTTAAACTATTCCTTAGAATTAAACAACCGAGCCATAGGACTTTGAGGCCATCGGCCTAGTGAGACATAAATCCTCAATTTTTTTTTCTTTATGTCGTCGCACGATCATGTCATGCAATATAAGCCCTAACTCGTTTTAGGATTCTGAGGTTGTTGTTCATCACGACCTAAATCCTCACATCTTCCAAACTATTTTTGTGATCGTCTTACATGAATGTAAGCCCTGATTAATTAAATTTATAGAATGAAACATTTAAATAATTTATTCCTCAAAATTGAAGCCATACAATAGGATAGCTTGGGAAGTCACCGAAGTTCTCCTCAGGATCCATGACAACCTCTAGTTCTTCTTCCTTTGGATTCCATAAAAAACGTTCCAAATTTGTGCCATTCTCTTTTCACACCTCATTTGTCCAGTCTCTTTGAAAAGTCCAATCTCTTTAGAATTCCTTGAAGACAATATCCCCTAATTTTCATTGAGTGTATTATTAGATGACTTTGGTTATCTAAGATGTAATTAACTATAAGGGCTAGCCCTTATAGAGAACTTTTCATGAACCCAGCTTAATATAACCTTATTTAATTTTTTTATTAAATAGGGGAACTTGTCGGCAGACATAATGGGTTTCACAGGACAAATGGATATCATAAATTCTTTAGTTTATTTAATCGAGCCTCACAAGTAAGTAGTGCTTCTATTCTTCCGGATGGATGGATTATTTGTGGTGTTTGGACTCATTTATTTAAACTACCGAGGATATGAGATTGGTTCAATCTTCAATCTTATTTTCAAAATTTAAAATACAACTTTTTTTCAAATTATACATATATATATATATATATATATATATATATATATATATATATATATATATATATATATAATTAAAGCGGGCATTAAAATTTCACATTCTCGCGACTGAAAACAGAACTTTTAAGTGTCGACAGCTTCTGGCAACTTTGTTGGGGAACAGGTTTCTCTCTCCATTTAAATCGTACAATCTTGTCTTCATACATCAGTAATGTTTCCATGTCCCTTATAGATAAAATCACCCTTCATCCGTTGGCATGCTTCACCCATTTCTTTCTTAGGTAACTATGGACAACTCTTTCGGACTTCAGGATCATTTGTTCAATCACCTTTGAACAGAGAGGTTCAGGAGTTCATTAAGAATTTTGTCTTTGTGAGGTGGACCCCTAAAAGGTGTGTCAATGGACTAGTTCTGTCTGAGCATTGCGCGTTGTGAAGTCGGTCTTGCACTGGGTCCTAAACTTCACTTTTCACTTCGATTTTGGTTCGTTATTTTGTAAAGTAAATTGAATTGTGTCATGCTGCACTTGCTCTTTAAGCTTTCGTACTTAATTTAATAAATCTTTCTACTTTCAAACTATTTTTTTTCTAAAACTTCAGACCTTCACAAACTAAAATTAAATAAAGATTGCCAAATCTATGGATCGACATTTGTTAGTTTTTAGTGTTTGCATTCGGGTTACAAGGCGTTGGCCAGATAACTGACCCTAAAATTTTGTTTTTGAAGTTGTTACAATGGCGTTCCTAACGCTCACTTTCTCGTGCAACTTTCCAACTAGTTACAATGCTTGTAATGTCACTCCCACCATCAAGTTTGGAACTAGATTCTACGAGATTGAAGTCATGCTTGGAAAAGCCCCATTCACCATAATGAAAGTTGCCGCTCTGATAGTTTAGGAGTGTTCCGTTAAATTTAACCTGAACTATCCCTAGGATTTCCCTTTCTACAAGAAGGTGAAAATTGCTACTCTGCCAGCACCTGTTAAGTCTATTGTCCCCTTTTATGCCAAATTAAAGGAGGTCATGATTGTGGAAGATACAACTAAAGGATTTACCGTCTCACCTTTGATATTTTAAATTGGATCAAGTTTGAAGTCTGCACCACTAACTAGATCTTAAAGAGGAAACTACAACTGAAGGGTCGGAATGCCGCCAAGTACAAATTCTAGAAAAGCCATTTGTTCATGATTTTCTTAAAGAGAAGGAACTTGGATTACTTGAAGCCTCTCCTCTCCTACAAGGTAGTAAGTTTCGCCCTTTAATCACTTATGGATATGAAAGTATTAAAAAGATCGGCTCTACCTTACCATTACTTAGGGTCGTAATGAGGAGAGGGAGAATCCCATTCCTATCACTAAAGTCCTTACAATGTTCTAGAGATTGGACACTAAATAAGAATATTATGTCATTGAGCTTCTTAAAAGAGTGGGATGTGCCGTGTCCCCTCGAACGAAGAAAGAGATTTTAAGGGATGTCAGATTTGCCCTACAGTCTCAGAATTCAAATGAAGTTTTGCTAGCCCGTATTCCCATCAGATTTCATCTATGAAGTCTAGTTGATACTACTGTTACAACAACAAATTCTACTACTGTTGTTGTTCCAAGGTTTACAGGATGTCAACTGGTCAAGTCACGTCTGGTTGTTGCTTGTAAGAGTTCTATAAAGAATGAAAAGATTAAGAAGTCACTCAATATTGTGTTCGGTCTCTACCATAGGGAGCATACCTCTCTTTGGCATAGCTATGCCTCCGTTGAGACACCCTATCTCAAGACATCATTGCCAATGAAGAAGGTATGGGTACCCACGGTCACCGTACCAATACGGTTTAATGAGCCTGCAAGCAAAGGTTTGAAGTATCAGACATCGTTGGAGCCATTACTACCGAGTTTGATGAACAAATGGAGGATATTCAAGAAAACTCTCCAGATCTTAAAATGATCCAAGAAGCAATAATTGAAGAGAAAGTTGAAGAGCTCAGGGCTAAAATTTCTAAGTTAGCCAAAGATCATGGAGTAGCCATCGATGATGATGAAGATTTTTATTTTAATCATTATCTCGATGATAATTTTATGGATATTCTTGTCACCGAGACTAGAACCGCTACATCTCTGTGTGATGCCCAACCTCTCATTGAAGGGAATGTCGTGGATGATTTTCGCAGGGCTATTTTCTTAAGTTGTTAGCAAATTAGTCATATGGAAAAGAAAATGGAGGAGATGGTTGCCAACATTGCCATCATGGCTATAGTTCATGGATAGTCCCAGTCACAACAAGTAGCTTCTCTAGGAGTTAACTAGCCAGAAATAGTTCATATTACTCATGAAAGGAGGGAAGTTGCCTCCACCAACTAAGAGGATATGCAAAAGAAGGATTCTTCCCCAAGTACCATACCAGAGAAAGATTCTAAACAGTTGGCACAAAAACAAGTTTGGGAGGCCCCAGTCCAATCTAAGGGTGGTGCATTGATTTCAAGGGGTAGACATTACTTGGAGGAGTTTCATGCCCTACCCTACCCTAAGGCTTTTGTGTCACCAAATTTTAAGACATTCGATGGGGACCAAAAATCCCGGGTAGCATAAAGCACATTTTCAAGCCAGTTGTGGCAACATCGGAGGAAATGAAGCTTTGTTATTCCAACAGTATGTCAGCAGCCTATCACACATTGTGATTGATTGGTACACTAAGCTACCCAATGGATCAGTCAATCGAGTTAGAACACTTTTTCGTGAAAAGACTTGTCGGAGTGTAGCATCATGTTTCTATTATAGATCTCATAGTGGAGAGGCAAAAGCCTAACAATACCCTATTAGATTATATCTTGAGGTGGACAAACCTTAGCATTAAATGTGAACCTCAACTACAAGAACATCATGCGATTAATATTCTACTAAAAAGCATCCATGGGCCGGTAACTTTCATTCTTAAGTGACTCGCCATCAATTCCTTCGAGAAGCTATTAAGCAAAGTTAGTAATCTACAGGAGGAAGTTAAAAACATGGATTCTCAAGGACAATGAGGATATTCGAGAAGAAGTACAGGATAGTAGCAACGGTTGATGTAAGAAATCCGCTGATGAAGATACAGGCAGAGCATTCTCACCAAAGTTACCCTCAATCATGATAGGATGCTCAGCAACAAGCATAACCAGTTTAGCCAATAGTCACTCAAAGGGGTGACCATAGCGAGCATAGGGAAGAACAAGTCCGACCGTTTCAGAATAAAAAATGAGGATATCCTCTTTTAAAGATGAAGTTGTGTAAAAGATGTTCATAAATTTAATGAAGAAGCTAGAGATCAAATTTCCAGAACTAAAGAGGATGGAAGAAGTTGAAAAAAAGGAGTATGCCAATTTTTGCCCCTATCACAAGATGTTGGGACATACAATATAGGGTTGTTTTATTTTCAAGGACTGGCTCAAGAGGAATTTTAAAGAACAAAATATAGCGATCTCGAAGGAATTTTTGAAAGAACCTGAAAAAGGTTCTAAAATTATGATTTTGGCTGAGCCAATAACTTTGAAAGATCCATATTCAGAAAAAGATAGATGGAGTACAGTTTGGAGCAAGTCATCCAAGAAGATACTGGATCAAATTCAGACCACTTCAGCTCAGGCAGCCGTTCAGAGTCTACAGCCTGCTCAGCCCAAGATGGAGATTTCTCCAAAAACCAGAAAAGAAAGAGAAGAGCAACATTTTGAATATTGATAGCTCCTGGGGTAGGATAGGGGCTGCCTTTGTTAGATTGGTTGTCTTAGATTCGAGATAGAAAATCTTCAAACCCCTAACCAAGTATGATTATCTTTTTGCCCCATCGAGGTATTATGGATATAATGATTATGATTTCAGTTACACTTTAACAGCTTCTAGTGATAGCATAACTTACTTTTCTCAATCTAACTCCAATCTTGATTCCCAAATTGATCCTAAAATCATACTTAAGTCTGAAAAACCCAATAATGAGAATGATGAAGCTATCAACTATACCGCTTATGATAGCACCGGGAGTGAGGAGCTACTCCTTGAGTGCCACGGTGCACCACTTACTATTAATTAGGATCTCTTCGATGAAGAAGAAGAGACACTAGGAATTTTCCCTACAGCATCTCAGGAAGAAGAAATCATAAAAATAAATCTAAGGAGCGCAAAAGATTTACATACAAGGTTAGCTCAAGCGGATAAAGGAAAAAAAATATGAACTCAAGGGAGCTACCTCCAACTCGGCCAGTTGAAGAACCACATAATCAAGTAAAGATTCAAGGATTATATAAAATGGATTATAATGTGCTAGCTCATCTTAACTGGTTGTTAGAAAAACTAAGAAATTACGATGCTCTAATCCTATCAAAGGAGATGAGAGAGTCTCTGGTTACAAGCTTGCTTGACCCAAATACTTGCTTAGCTCAGTTGGCCAGCACATCCCCGGATGAAGTTTGCTCTTCGAAAGAATAGAGTGGGATAACCTTTACAAATGAAGATATGTTGCTGGGTACTGCTGATCACAACCGACCGCTAATCTTGTTTTCAATTATAGATGAAGACTTTTCAGATGAAGTTAACAGAGATGTAGAGTGGTCAGTTGTGGGGTACTGCTGATCACAAGTACCCGCTCTACATCTCTGTTAACTTCATGTGATGGGATAACCTTTACAGATGAAGACTTTTCCTACGGTAATTTTTTAGTCTGCAAATATTCTATTACAGTAATTTTTGACAATGTGATAAACTTTAAAAGTACAAAGATCAATAACTTCATTTTATAAGATGGGATAGACTAGAGATACTTTATCATCTATTATCCTAAGGCAAATGGCCCAGTTGAGGCCTTCAACTAAATACTGGTACAAATTTTGAAAAATACGCTGGATGAAAGTAAGAGATATTGGCCAAACAAACTATTAGAAGCTTTATGGGACTATCAGAAGACATTTCGAACTCATACTCAATGTACACCTTATGCACTTGTGTACAGGTCCAAGGTCGTACTCCTACTGGAAATCTGGACACTGTCTTTCAGAGTCGCATTCACCAACCAAATCACAATAGAAAAAAGTGCAAAGCTCGGACTTGAGGAACTGGAAAGTTTCGAGGGAAAACGACTAGAAGCACAACATAATTTAGAACTTTAACAAGCAAGGATGGTATAGGATCATGAGAAATTTGTCTGCCCGAGGACATTAAAAGTTGGTGACCTCTTTCTTGTTCTAAAATGGCCTATTCTTTCATGCCACGAAGTAGGTGGAAAGTTTGAACTAACTTGGAAGGGACCATTTGTCTTAGAAAGGGTCCATTCAGAAGGAACCAACCAACTGGTGGATTTCCAAGGTGAAAGACCTATGCTACCGATCAATGGACAATATTTGAAAACATATTATGCAATTTGACATTCTTTAAAATGAGATTTTAAGATATCAATTGTTCTGAGTTTACTTATTTGGCCAAGCGTATGTGACTAGAGCCAAACTTTTGTAATAAGATTAATCTTAATGAAATGAAACTTTTAAAGTTACTCACTTCATTCTTTTTCTTTTCTGTTTTTATTAATATTAACATTTCATTAAAATTAAATAAGTTGATAACAAAAAAGAGTGAGTTTTTTTTTGCGCCTGTACAAATTAAAATTTTGTTTAATTAATGTTTTGTTTTGTTCTTGTTCGTGCTAAAATTCAGTGCAATGATGTTTTTTTCTGTCATATTCAGAAAAAAAATGCCATGACAGAAGCTAATTTTTGCCTTTAAAAATGGCTTGAATCTCACATGCAAGGACAAAAGGGCACATCTGGGCAACATCATAAATTTTGACCTGGACTTTTATCAACTATGAGGGTCCCCTGATGGACATAGTTAGCTAACAACAAAAAGAGGGGTTACCGTCGCATTTAAGGATTGGTACAAAAGAAGACTCCTCTCCAAAGAGGAAGAAAGCAGTACCACAATAGATTCCGTTGGAGGGAGCTAGCTACTTACCATCCATGATAACCACACCAACTGGAAACCTAGTCAACATCGACGCTGAAAGAAAGCCAGATGCACCGTTAAGAAGAACTCAGTGTCAGAATGCGAATTGTCACTTACACAGAGCTTTCCTGCAAAAAGAAATAAATCCCCTGAAAGAGGTGGAAAAATTACTTACCCTAATTCCTGAGGGAAAAATTTACGATCCTTGCATGAGAGAAACTTCCTTTAGCCCTCCTGCGTTGGAAGATGAGCCTAAATTTCATATAGAGCAAGTACAATCCGAAGTACCAGATCAATTTTATAAGGGTTACCCAATGTGAAATATCAAAGTTTTGATTCAGTCATCGATAGGAGGGGCATTCATGGAGTGTCCGACATGCAATGTTCTATACTTAGACCACTATAGTTCATATGAATGATTCATAGCTGTCGAAACAAGACGTCAGGACACAGTTTACCTGGATACCGTCTCATGCATTTAACTACCTGTAGAATCAAGTTAGACTTGGTACCCTATAGATGAGGAGATGAGGGAGCCTCCTCGACTATCTTAAAGGATCCTTATAGCAGAATTGGAAAGATTAAACAAAGTTAAGACTAGAGAATTTGAATTTTACGAAGAAATTAAAAGAAATATCATCAATATTTTGGAAGGACTGGAGCTGGACATAGGAGTATTATCTAAAAGTGATGGAAGGAGAATTTTAGACTACATATTTGATTTAAGAGATAGAGGTCAGGCTGACTTGCTGATGGAAATAACTTATTTTGAGCCCCAAAAGTGGATGAGGGGAAAAGGCAGGATAACTATCCAATGCGGTTGTTGCTATAACTTAAGTAAGGATAGATAAGGGAATCCCCCTAACATCTTAAAAAATGATGAGGTTTAGCCCATGTCCTTTGAGATAAAGCGGATGAGCAAGAGAATGGTTAGATGGAGCATATTGCAGGCTGATTCCATTTTAAATAGTTGTATCATCAATATCTATGATGAACAAGATTGCATTCTCCCTCACATAGATAATCATGATTTCATGAGGCTCTTATGCACGGTGTCTTTCATGAGTAAGAGCAATATACTATTTGAAAAGGAAATCAATGTCATTGGCCCCAATGTGTTTAGGCAATCAGTTGGGACTCCACTGCCGATTGATTCA
This sequence comes from Phalaenopsis aphrodite, assembly GCA_003013225.1. NCBI lineage: Eukaryota > Viridiplantae > Streptophyta > Magnoliopsida > Asparagales > Orchidaceae > Phalaenopsis > Phalaenopsis aphrodite. The sequence goes on from NEWO01000084.1 coordinate 549,336, forward strand.
GTGCTGATTCTCAAAGGAAATGGAGCACACCTCGTCAAGCACTACATCCAAGGGGTACTACACCGCTGAGTGTTTGTCACTTTCAGAAGGATGGACAACAACAAGATGACATACAGATTCCAACCAGTTTCAGAGCTGGAGGAGCTATGCCCGTACGAGCTGTGAGAAGGTTGCACCTCTGTGTACACATAAAGAGAATACTTGTCCTGAAGCGTGGATTAGTAAGTTAGCTTAATAAGGAGCTCGTCCCACATAGGACGGACAGACAGTTTTCCTTTTTGTCATGTTTCGTACTGCGTCAGAGCAGCATATATGATATGTATTTAACATAAGATGTTTCAGATGTAGTTTTGATGCTTTCAGCATGTATTCAGTCTGTAACACCTATTTTGAGCAAAGTAATGAAATTTATTTCAGAGTACAATCTGTTTCTTAAATTGCCCTTTGTGCAATGAATCAAGAGCCACAGAACCATACATTGGTTCTTACCTACAATGACTAAGAACAAAACAAATAAAAACTTAATGATAATGAAATTTTAATAAAATATTCTTTTTGAAAAACAAAACAACCTGTGAAAATTGAATCTTTTCAAAAAAGACATACTTTGACAATTAAATTTGATAAAAAAACTAAGAAAAGAAAATGACTTGGTTGAGTTTGTTCCTCTCGAGTTCAAGGTTTCTTACTCTTTTCTTGCGCAGCACGATTATTCTTGTCCGCACCAACTTCTTCACATCTCACGAAGTTTCGTTCTATATACAAAGTCTTACAGATTTTTCTTCACCAATGTCAATCTTTACATTCACATATCTATGAAATTAACACCATAGACTCTCTACACTATTTTCAAGTTGTTCTCAAGGTCAGTACCTAAATTCTGATTTCCTTCTCTTGAGATCGGTATGAGACAACCTTAAATGGAGTAAGGCATCTAATTCTCTCCCTAAATCCTTAAGATAGGTATGAGGCCATCTTAAATGGAGTAAGGCATTTTATTATCATCTTTTGAGTTCCGTGTGAGACTACCTTAAATGGATTAAGGCATCTGATTCTCTGCCCAAATCTTTAAGATAGGTATGAGGCCACCTTAAATGAAGTAAGGCATCTTATTCTCATCTTNAAGATAGGTATGAGGCCACCTTAAATGAAGTAAGGCATCTTATTCTCATCTTTTGAGATCGGTATGAGACCACCTTAAATGGAGTAAGACATCTGATTCTCTACCCAAATCTTTGACATAGGTAAGAGGTCACCGTAAATGGAGTAAGGCATCTGACTCTCTACCCAAATCTTTGAGATAGGTATGAGGCCACATTAAATGGAGTAAGGCATTCGATTCTCTATGAAAATCATTGAGATTGGTATGCAACCACCTTAAATGGAGTAAAGCATCAGATTCTCTTTCTGGGATTGATACTTAAATTTTAATTCCCATCTCGGGGTCAGTACCTAAATTATGATTCCCTTATTTCAAGATCGATACCTCAATTCTGATTCTCTTTCTAGGCTTGATACCTAAATTTTAATTCCCATCTCCAAGTCAGCACCTAAATTCTAATTCCCTTCATTCAAACTTGGTACCTAAATTCTGATTCTCTTTCTAAGATTAATAGCTAAATTTCAATTCCCATCTTGGAGTCAGTACCTAAAATCTGATTCCCTTCTTCTAAGGTCGGTACCTAAATTTCGATTCTCCGTCTGAGATTGATACCTAAATTTAAATTCCCATTTCGGGGTTAGTATCTATATTTTGATTCCCTCCTTTAGAGGTTGGTATCTAAATTTTGATTTTCTTTTTTGGATTGACACCTAGATTTCAATTCCCATTTCGAGGTTAGTAACTAAATTCTAATTCCCATTTCCAGTTTCAGTGTAGGCTTAAACATCTTATTCCTATCCTCACTTTCGTGATAGGCGTTACGCCCTATTCCCTTTTCCGCGCATGTGTTTTCCACTCAATCTGATTTTCTCACACATAATTATTACCTCCTTAAAATTTTAAAATAAAATCCAAACTTTCTAAGATATATTCATTTCAAATCAAATCCTCACTAGGACTGTCAGTTTGCCCGATAAATATCCCTGAAATCTCATTTCTTTTCCCCAACAAGAGTACCTGTTACTCCCCAATAGAAAGAACGACCACTCAACGCTACACTTTGTTCTAGGTTTGTATACTTAGAATTTTGTGTTGGTTTAGTTGATCTCGACGGTCAACGCCAATACGTGTGTTGTGCTTTCCCGGCACACCACACCTATTGGGGGTCTATTTCTTGAGCTCACTTTTAGTTAAGTTCTAGTCTTTCCTCTTTAGTAGCGTAGGGTCTACCCATAAGACTTTCCTGTTGTCAATTCCTGGAGGAGTAGAAAAGGAACCCTCACCATTAAAAATTCCAAATCATTCTTTTCTCAACTTGAAGTTCCACATGTTGGTCATAACCTCTAACACTTAGTAGGTGGGGTCAATATGGATGAGCATAAGGAGAATACCCATAGGACTGTCTAGCCTTAGAGTTGAACTTGGGTGATTTTCTAAGGCTAGTTCACTCACTTGCACTCACTCTCACTAACAAACCGAAACCCAAACTTTGTTAACTTTGATGCCTTGATATTTTGGAAAACTCATGTAGATGGTCTCCTTGACCCACTAGCTCTAGGCTAGAGTTTAACTAAGATAAATATATAGAGGATCCCAAAGGGGATTCCATGAGTCCATGGCTCATATAAGCTGGTTGGCACCCCAATTTCACCAAAACTTCCAACTTAGCTTTCTACCACAAAAATCTACCTAATTTAACTAAACACCCCCAAATCCCAAATTTGACCAAAATTCTCAATCTCACCCAAAATACCCAAATTTATTCAAAAATCATTTCAAACCATTTCAAACTGCCCAAATTGCCCAAAACTTCCCAAAATTACCAAAATTATCATTTTAAACCTTAGTTTTAGGGTTAACTAACCCACGGTTCAGGTTAACTAATCCTATTGGTTTAGAGTTAACTAACCTAAGATTTAGGTTGATTAAAA